>JAODAL010022057.1:0-65596 GCA_025379985.1 Phyllomedusa bahiana | reverse complement strand
TCCATCTGGGGAAACCTAAGTCTGGAGTCACTGATGGGCAGCTTCCTTCACCCGCCTAGTGAGGAGGGCAGTCGCCAGCAGCAGCAGCAGCAGGACCTGGAGCAGTCCCTGAACCAACAGGTTGTGGCTACTTGGAAAGCCCTCTGCCGCCCAGTTAGAAGATCCGCTGGACTACTGGGCAGCCAAACTGGATGTGTGGCCGCAACTTGCCGAGTTTGCAGTGGAGAAGCTGTCCTGCCCGGCCAGTAGTGTGGCATCAGAGCGGGTGTTCAGTGCGGCGGGGGCCATCGTTACCCCAAGGAGAACCCGCTTGTCCACGGGAAATGTGGAACGACTGACCTTTGTCAAGATGAATCAGGCGTGGATCGGCCAGGATTTCCACACACCAATGCCTTAGGCGTCAGTCTGGGTTCAAACTACCTGCCTCAGCCACTATTCTGATGCCGCCACCCACCTGATGCCACACATCTGCTGCCAGTTTCTCCATCTGCCTACCACCATCTTTACCAGGGACTGGTATTGCCACCCACCTCAACACTCTGTCATTGTGCCACTCTATGACCTCATGCTGCTGCTGCTGTTGCTGTTGCCGTGACATCCACACTGTGTCATTGTGCCACTGTCTGACCTCATGCTGCTGCTGAGGCTGCTGCCATGTCCTCCACACTGTGTCATTGTGCCACTGCCTGACCTCATGCTGCTGCCGCCGTGACCTCCGCTCTCAGTCATTGTGCCACTCTGTGGCTTCCTCCTGTTTTGCCACCTCCAGAATGTCATTGTGCCACTGCCTGATCTCATGCTGCTGCTGTCGTGACCTCCACACTGTGTGATTGTGCCACTCTGTGGCCTAATACTGTTTTGCCACCTCCAGAATGTCATTGTGCCACTGCCTGACCTCATACTGCTGCCGCCGTGACCTCCATACTGTGTGATTGTGCCACTCTGTGGCCTAATACTGTTTTGCCGCCTCCAGAATGTCATTGTGCCACTGCCTGATCTCATACTGCTGCCGCCGTGACCTCCACACTGTGTGATTGTGCCACTCTGTGGCCTAATACTGTTTTGCCACCTCCAGAATGTCATTGTGCCACTGCCTGACCTCATACTGCTGCCGCCGTGACCTCCGCTCTCAGTCATTGTGCCACTCTGTGGCTTCCTCGTGTTTTGCCACCTCCAGAATGTCATTGTGCCACTGCCTGACCTCATGCTGCTGTGGCTGCCGCCGTCACCTCCACACTCTGTCACTGATGTTGTCACCTGAGCTCTCAGTTTGTTTTTTTCCAGCTTTCGCTGGCATGACTGTATCAGGCTAAATTCCCGCTTGAGTTTTTTGGTCAGTTTTGCCCTCTTAAGTGCCCAGGGAATTTTATAGTGAAGCGATTCTAAGAGCGGCGGCAGTCATCTGCGTGTCATACTAAAACACAACATTGTATGAGATCAAACCAAGCTCCCTCTGGCATATTTAAGCATGGCACAACATTCTACAGCACCCTGCAGGCTCTGTGCAGCCTGGAAATAGCTGCTTTTTAACGCGATTCGTGCCGAAGTAATTCGGACCGAATTTATTTTTGTCGGAAAATTCGGCAAAGTGACCGAATCGAATTTTTGAGAAATTCGCCCATCTCTATACACAGTACTGTTATCTGCTCGGGCACTCACCTTACTGAAGTTACAATGAGCTTTCTTCACAAGTATAACATGTAATCACTGCACATTAAAGGAGTTATCTCCTTTAGTCAACTTCATTTTGTTTGAAAAGTCCCCCACAAATCAGTTGATTACAAGCTGTGCTGAGACCCAAGTGATCAGATGTTATCTTCAGAGGAACTTGTAGCTAGGTAGCTACACTGCTCAAAAAAAAATAAAGTAAACACTAAGGGCTCCTCCCCACGGATTATCCGACCGGTATTTGCTCTGTTTTGCATCCGTGCACGTGGCCACAGGGGGACGGCTTTTCTCCGCTGTTTGCAGAGAAAAGCCCTCCCCGTTTGCATAGACTTGTTCATATTCCGCCCGAAAACCAGGCGGAAGAATGAACATGTTCCATGTTTTTCGGACCATCGGCAGTCTAAAAAACCGTCCAGCGGAAAACCCATGCAATGAGATTTCCCCACTGTACGGGTTTTCCATAGAGGTCCATTTAAAAGTTTGACAGACGGTTTTCAAAACTGAAAACCGTCTGTAAAACCTTCCAAAAACCCTTGCCATGTGGACCAGCCCTAAGGGGCACATGTATGAAAACTGTCCATGCCTAAAACTCACTTTGTTGCCCATATCAGAGTGCCTCTTCCATTTCATTTAGCGGGTTGAGAGGGTTGGTTGCAATGGTTGCAAAGTTTAGACCTAGACAGTTTTTATACAATTGGCCCTAAAATCCCACATCCTAGATCTCAATAAATGAAATATTCCAGTTGCAATTCCTTATTTATTACATACTGGAATGCAGTGAGAAGAGTAAAACCTAAAAATGATCAATGAAAATCAAAATGAATATCCCACGGAGGTCTGGAGTGGAATGATAATCAAAAACAAAGTAGAAAATCAAATTTCAAGCTGATCCAACTTCAGTGGAAATGCCTCCCTGCAATGCCTGGCCATGATCCTGATGAGGCAGTGGATGTTCTCCTGAGGGATCTCCTCCCAGACCTGGATTAAAGCATCATTCAGCTACTTGACAGGCTGTGGTGCAACGTGGTGTTGGTTGGATGAAATGAGACATGATGTTCCAGATGTGCTTGATTAGGTTCAGGTCTGGGGAACGGGCAGCCAGTCCATAGCATCAATGCCTTTATCATGCAGGAACTGCTGACACTTCAGCCACATGAGGCCTAGCATTGTCATGTATCAGAAGGAACCCAGGGACCATTGCACCTGCATATGGTCTCACAATGGGTCTGAGGACCTCATCCCCGTACCTAATGGCAGTCAGGGTACCTCTGGCTAGCACATGGAGGGCCTTCCAAAGAAATTCCTCCCCACACCATTACTGACCCACTGCCTAACCGGTCTTGCTGGAGGTTGTTGCAGGCAGAAGAACCTTCTCCACTGCGTCTCCAGACTCTGTCACGTCTGTCACATGTTCAGTGTGAACCTGCTCTAATCCATGTTGGTGTTCTCTGGCAAATGCCAATAGCCCAGTACGATGTTGGGCTGCAAGCTCAACACAGACTTGTGGACGTCGGGCCCTCATACCATCCTCATGGAGTCTGTTTTCGACAGTTTGAGCAGACACATGGATATCAGTGGCCTGCTGGTGGTCATTTTGTATGGCTCTGGCACTGTTCCTCCTGTTCCTCCTTGCACAAAGGAGGTGGTAGTGGTCCTGCTGCTTGGTTGTTGCCCTCCTACGGTACCCTCCACATCTCCTGCTGTACTGGCCTGTCTCCTGGTATCTGCTCCATGCTCTGGACCATGGCCGTCAGACACAAGCTCAGGTCACCACCACATGATAATGAATACAGCACTGATCCAACACAGAAGCAAAATAACCCCTGACATCAAGGAACTCACAGGAGACATCGTATCTGATGAGTCGTTCTCAAAGTCATTTTTTTCCCTTTTCTTCTCCATCCAATCGAGAACGCAATGTCGACTTCTTCCGGCCATAACTTGTCCCTGCAGAATTTAACACACAAACATCTTAGACTTCTCATTTTACCAGTACTTCCCTCCCAATTTCTATTTCTGTTATGGGTGCAGTGCACCCCATTAATTAAAAATTAGTAATGCTGCCCACCAATAAGTAGGTAGGTATATAGACCCCCCAGTAGGTAGGTATACAGGCCCACTGTAGGTAGGTAAAGTAGCCCCCTGTAGAAAGAAAGGTATATATGCCCCCTGTAGGTAGATATACAGCCCCCTGTAGGCAGATATGCGATCATCTGTAGCTAGGCAGGTATATTTGCCCCTGTAGGTAGGAATACAGCCCCCTGTTTTTACAGGCAGGTACACAGCTCGCTGTAGATAGGTACATAGCCCCTTGCAAGCATATATCCCCCCTGTAGGTAGGTACACAGACACCTGTAGGTATGTAGCCCCCTGTAAATAGGCACACAGCCCACTGTAGGTATATAGCCCCCTGTAGGTAGGTACACAGCCCCCTGTAGGTATATAGCCACCATGTAGGTAGGTACACAGCCCCCTGTAGGTATATCGCCATCGTGTAGGTAGGTACACAGCTCCCTGTAGGTAGGTACGCAGCCCCCTTGTAGGTATATATCCCCCTGTAGGTATATAGCTCCATGTAGGTAGGTACACAGCCCTCTGTAGGTATATATCCCTTGTAGGTATATAGCCTCTTTTTGGTAGGTACACAGCCCTCTGTAGGTATATAGCCCCCTGTAGGTATATAGCCCCCTGTAGGTAGGTACACAGCCCCTTGTAGGTATATATCCCCCTGTAGGTAGGTACACAGCCCCCTGTAGGTAGGTACACAGCCCCCTTGTAGGTATATAGCCCCCTGTAGGTATATAGCCCCATGTAGGTAGGTACACAGCCCCTTGTAGGTATATATCCCCCTGTAGGTAGGTACACAGCCCCCTGTAGGTAGGTACACAGCCCCATGTAGGTATATAGTCCCCTTTAGGTAGATATGCAGCTCCCTTGTAAGTATATAGCACCCTGTAGGTAGGTACACAGCCCCCTTGTAGGTATATAGTCCCCTTTAGGTAGATATGCAGCTCCCTTGTAAGTATATAGCACCCTGTAGGTAGGTACACAGCCCCCTTGTAGGTATATAGACCCATGTAGGTAGTTATACATCCCCCTATAGGTAGGTATATAGCCCCCTGTAGCTAAGTATACAGCCCTCTGGAGATATATGGGTCCCTGAAGGTAGATACACAGCCCCTTGAGATATATAGACCCTTGTAGGTAGGTAAATATCCCCTTGTAGGTAGGTACACAGTACCAGGTATATAGCCCTCTGTAGGTACTATGGGCTTCTGGCTTAGGAGATACAGCGGTGCAGGAGGCGTGATCTCACCTCCAACGCCACATAAAGGCACAGTTGGTCCGGGCCTACACACAGACATGCCACCTCGGACCTGCTGCAGGGACCGACCTACACCACTGGGCAGGATAGGCGGCTTCCTGGGAGGGCTCACTGTGTTCACGGGACCCCCGGACAGCCGCCTACCCTGCCCAATGGAAAATTCAGCCCTGTAAATACAACTGCAGAGAAAAGTTAGCCAGCTCACCTCCTGATGTACTGTGACGATCCAGGTAAATGGTCCATGCTCAAATCAGCGTCCCATGAAACGCAACATAGATCACGACAGAAAGCAAAAAATTGATTGGCACCGGTCCAATATTCGTAATAAAAGTATATCCAATTTATTGAAACAATAGGAAAAAGCCAAAGGCAAAAGGGCAATTTTTGACCTGAAAGGCGTCAGCTTGTAACCCCTCTGACCACTCTGTGCACACATTTTGCCTTTGGCTTTTTCTTATTGTTTCAATAAATTGGATATACTTTTATTACGAATATTGGACTGGGGCCAATCAATTAAAAGTCAGCCCTGCTCTGGACACTGTGCTGACAGACACAATTAACCTTCTTGCCACAGCCTACATTGATATGCCATTTTTGATCAGCTGTACCACCTGAGCAACTTCTTTGGGTTGTAGACACCGCCTCATGCTACCTCTAGGGGTGATAGCAATGACAAAATGCAAAAGTGACCAAAACAACAGCCAAAAAGGATGAAAACCGAGGACCACCTGCAGAACCACTCCTTTATAGGGGTTGTTTTGCTAAATGCCTATAATTTCTACCTGTTGACTGTTCCATTTACACAACAGCAGAAGAAATTGAGAAATTGATTCACAACCACTGTTGATTCATAACTGGACAGGTTGATTTTACAGAAGTGTGATTGACTTGGAGTTACATTGTTTTGTTTAAGTGTTCCCTTTATTTTTGAGGTGTCGATACAGTGCAACTGCAAAGACCTATAGTAGAAAGCAATTGTTCTTATATAGAAAACTATAATAAAAGAAGGCAAATGTAGACACCAATGCACCCAGGAGATAGTATTTACCCTAATTACAAGACTCACCTTCTGCGATGTGGTGACATATTAGTAGATTGCAGAGGGCTGCTGTGCTAATCTATGCCCTGTGTTCTGACACAGCTCCCATGTTGAAACCAGGTGGAATAAGTGACAGAATTTTCCATATCATACGTAGATTGTATAATCCATGTCGGAAAATCTGGGCTATACAAGCTGTGTAATCAGAAAATGACATATTGTTTAACTCATGTTTTTATGTTAAACACATTTTTAAGAGTTTTTGGTTGTGGGTTTTTTGTTTTTTTTTTTTACATTTTTTATATTGGTATCATTATTTAATCAAAAAATTCTGCTGTTTTCACTATGGCCACTAGGCCTTATAGTTGTCTGAGACTTCCTGTTCTGTAGAGATCACTTCTCGGCACTCTCCCCCCTATCAGTACAAGCAGGGTTACAGTAAAAGGTGACACCAATGTGTATAGATGTCACGGATGCCCCTGTGACCCTCATCACGGGTCGCAGGCGTATCCGTGCCCCACTGTCGAGCGGTGCGTTCGAGATGCGGGTCGTGGGCGTGCTCATTCCCCTGCCAGTCCCCCTGTAGACTTACCTGGCCACGCTCCTGCTGCAGTCTCTGTCCCATGGCGTGCGTGGCCCCGCTCCCTAGGGCGCGCGCAGGCAGTGTTAAATTTAAAGGGCCAGCGCACCGGTAATTCGCTATTGTCGGTCGCTGGCCCTATTGAAGCCTGCCTCTTCCTGGTTACACTGCCGGATCTTTAGTGCCATTTAGCCTACTGAGAAAGCGTTCCTGAAGTCTTGTCTGATTACCGTGTACCGTACCGTTTGCCTCTGTCTCTCGACCGCGAACCTTGCTGCCTGCCCTGACCTTCCTGTCTGTCCACGACCGCGAACCATTGCCGCCTGTCCTGACATATCTGCATACATGCCAACTTTCGAAAGTAAGAAAGCAGGAGACTTTGCGTAGCGCGTCGTGCAAAAAAATTTGCATATAAACACCCATCTTGCATGTAAGCCACGCCCCCTTTGAAAAGCCACACCCTACTCCACCTAACTGTGTAATGACTCTGGAAGAAAGCTAAATTAGGGTTTTAGCGTCACCCAGCTTCCCTGGACTGTTGGATTGTCTATTCAGCATCCAGGAGAGCTGGGAGATACTGCCAAACTGTGGCCCGATAGGTAGGTATCTCGGTGCCCTATTTGAACCCTGTAGCAGGGTAGTAGCCTCCTGTAGCCAGGTTAATGCACCCTTCTAGCCAGGTAGCTGTCCCCAATAGCCAGATAATGCCCCTTCCAGCTAGGTAGTGCCCCTTACAGTCAGGTAGTGCCCCTAATAGCCAGGTAGTGCCCCAATCGTCAGGTAGTGCCGCCATTAGCCAGGTAGTGCCCCCAATAGCCAGGTAGTGCCCCCAATACCCAGGTAGATGCTCCTTACAGCCAGGTAGCTCCCCCCAATAGCCAAGTAGATGCCGCCTTTATACAGGCAGATGCCCCCATTAGCCAGGCAGTGCCCCAATAGCTAGTAACAATAAAATAATAAAATCTACTTCACACTCCTCCCCTCACATGCACTCACTCACTGCACACACACCCCTCCCCTCCCCTCAAGGCAATCAACCATCCCCCTCCCCACTCACACAGCCATCCCTGCACTCACTGTTCTGCTGGCATCCAAGTTTTTCAAACGCTGCACTGGGAAAGGGGGCGGAGCATCGCGGCTCCCGCTAAGCCCCCCACCGCTGTGCTCTCGCAGATTCCTCTGAAGCTAGGAGAGCATTGCCGGACAGTGGCACAGGACAGAGGCTTTAGGACAGTGTCAAGAGACGCTGCCCGAAGCCTCTGTACAAAGATAACCTATGGCATCTCTTCAGATGCGGGAGGTTAAGCCACCCAAGCGGGGGGCGGGACACGGCCCCCATTAGCGGGAGTGACCCGCCAAAACCGGGAGGGCTGGCAATATGCCTATCTGCCTGTCCCTGACCACCAGCCTTTCTTACGATTTTGTACCCCGCTACATCTCGGCTGCTTCCACAAGCAAGTCACGTTAGTGGAAGCGACCTGGTAGAATCCCGTCGCAGCAAGTTCATCCCGCTTTGCGGCGGGCTCTGGTGAATACCGGACCTACTTAGACTCCGCTCCCTGGTGTGGCTTACGCCATTGCTTGCGGTGGTCCAGAGGATCCACTACCGTTGCCCGTGACAATAGAGAACACAGGATCCACCATTCACAATAGGAGATGTCACAGCTCAGCCTCTCCTCTACCCTGCACATTGACCCCGTCTCAGGTCACAGAACATGTGTAGAAATCTCTCCTGTGGAAGTCAATGTGACTACTCCTGTTCACTGGCCCCTATGCCCATGCAGCTGCTGGAAAGCATCTCTCTAAATTCAGTTTAAAGCAGCTCAGCCAAGATGGATGCCTCCATAATCATATACAGACAACAGAATTGAGAAATCCACAGTCAGATTTTGGTGCGGAATATGCATGCATTCGTTTTTATGGCCTAATTGAGAGCCATAAACATGAATAACCCCAGTCTAATAGAAACAGCTGCTTTTAGGTTGGCCCTACCAACCTGAGGAAGTATTGGTTGTGATCAGTCAGTGTCTAATTTTTATTATTTAATAATCTGTAATATTCACCATTTGCTGCTCCGTTCACATTCTGCTGCATTGAGCTGATGCCGAGCAGCACATCAGCAGATATGCAGTATGTACTTGGTAGTGTTCATTTCTGTTCCAAATAGCACAATAGTAACTTGGAATAGTTGGCAGGGCTCCAGAGCCAAGCGCTTTGTGCCAGCAGATAGTGCTGTGTTGCAGGGTGTGGATCAGGCTTGGTACAGTCTGTGATATATGGAGCACATGTATTGCCCATGTTATGTTATGAGATGGTGAGGATATCCATGAAGCTATGATAATTGAACAGCCTGCAATGCCCCCTACAGGTAGAGATGCAAAGAAGGATGACTTCACATAAGGACAGCTGCTCTTGCCGGGAGAAACAATTCAACAATCAGCTTACATTATGTAATGAAGAACAAACTTGGCTTAATAGTGCAGTCAATGAATAGCATCTTAATTAAAACCATTGCTGGTTACACTCAGGCTTGTGTGTTGTAATGCAGCCGAATAAAGAACTTGGAAGAAAACTGAATTTTTCACATTTGCTTTGTTCAGAACATTGGAGAATACAATAGGTCAACTTCTTTCCAAGATACATTCTTTGCTATATATAACAACTCCGTGTCCATTACAATTACATAGTAAATTCCACCCATAGACCTCATTCTCTGGCGGCCGCTCTTGTTCTTAAAGGATGCAGAAGAAATTGCTTACATTGGTAAGGTTGTATGAGGTTAGTACAAAAGGTCTGCTTTTTCTCCAAAAATATGGGCTGTGAACTACATCTTAGCCCCACTGACCTCTGTCATTGAGTTCTACATGCGACCTGTGGACAGGGCTGGTGCTGTTTTAAGAGAATAAATAAACCCTTTCTTCCATTAATATATGAGCCCTTGTATTTCAACATGCTGAACAACCAATGTGCCTCTGCTCCATAACCCTTTCATAAGAAAGTAGAAGCTTGAGCGTAACTATAGCCATAGCAGCAATAGCAACTGTTTTGGGGCCCAGAGGTTGAGGGGCCACTGATGTACAAGAACAAGGGCTGCTATCAGTCATTTAGTAACCGTTTCAGGGCCCCATACAGCCAAATCAAATGGGGCCCCTTTTTGATTAGGGCCCATGACATGAGTACTGCCCATCCTGCCCTATTGGCACTCCTGACAAGAACATTTAAACTTTTTTATAAGGAATAATAAGCTGGGGGCCTTGTGCTATCTGCCATATACAATATAGTATATCTGATACATGGCGGTATACTTTATTCCTTTAATTATTGATACTTATGCTGCTGTTTCAGTTTCTTAATCCAAAATGTATTCTGAAATTCAACAATAAATCCATGAATAAACTCTACAACCAGATACAAATGCCAATATAAAATGTAACATTTTTATTGAATAACAACTATTAAAATATATCCATAACAATCATATAAAAATGTTTAAAAGCATCAAAAATTCTTAATAGTTATAAAGTGCAAACACCATAGATTACAAGTGAACAAGGGGATAAAGTGTAGAAATTAAGAATAATCAGTCATATCAATTCATGTAATAAATAGCTGAGAAGCTGAGCTCTATGATATACAGGGTTATATGATAGAGCTAAATATCACAGAGCTCAGCTTCTCATCGCTATAATATAACCCTAGATAACATAGAGTTCAGCTTCTCTCCTCTATCATATAATACTATATATCACAGAGCTCAGCATCTTTCCTCTATCATATAATCCTATATATCACAGAGCTCAGCTCCTCTCCTCTATCATATAACCCTATATATCACAGAGCTCAGCTTCTCTCCTCTTTCATATAACCATATATATCACAGAGCTCAGCTCCTCTCCTCTATCATATAACCCTATATATCACAGAGCTCAGCATCTTTCCTCTATCATATAATCCTATATATCACAGAGCTCAGCTCCTCTCCTCTATCATATAACCTATATATCCACTGCAGCTTCGCTCTCCTCCTCTATCTAAAACCCTTTATACACAGAGCCAGCATTTTTCCTCTATATAAAACCCTATTATCACAGAGCCAGCCCTCCCTCTATCATAAAACCCTTATTCACGAGCTCAGCTCCTCTCCTCTTTCATTCCCTATATATCACGAGCTCGCTTCTCTCCCTTTTTCATAACCCTATATATCACAACTCAGCTTCTCTCCTTTTTTCATAAACCCTATATTCACAAGCCAGCTTCTTCCCTCATCCTATAAACCTAAAAACAAAGGCTAGCTTCTCTCTTCTATCATATAACCCTTATATCACAGACTCCTTCTCTCTCTCCCTCTTTATATAACCCTATATATCCAACTCGGCTTCTCTCCTCATATATAACCCTATATCCCACAGAGCTCAGCTTCTTCCTCATCATAAAACCCCTATTATCACAGAACTCGCTTCTTTTTCTATCTATAACCCTAATATCACAAAGCTCCTTCTCTCCTCCACATAAACCCATTACCACAACTACTTCTCCCTCTATCATTAACCCTAATATCACAGAACCAGCTTCTCTCTTCTATAAAAACCCCTTGAGCACCAAAAAACTATATTGATTTTTAACAATTTTTGAACTTACTACACTATATTGGGGCGCCTGCACTGTCCTCCCCCCTCCCTGTCTGTTCCTTTTTGTCTTGGAGGCAACAAGGATCAACGGCTGCACGGGTTTGGAAGATATATAACCCTATATATCACAGAGCTGTATGTATGTGTTTTTTTTTTTTTAAAAAAAACACTTGCAGTTTTTATGTGCTGCATGTGTTTTTGATGCTTTCAGAAAATGCAACGTGTGAACCAAGCTCTATTAACTCTATTATTTCCAGAGCACAGAACACAGTGTCTGCCACGCGCTTCTGTGCCAATACCATTTTTCAAATGAACACGACACCAAACACACAAAACAAGGAATCAAAAAACAAGAAGCCGTACTACAAGCAGCTCCAATCTCTATCATAACCTCTGTTCTAGGGCATTAATGGCTCAAATAAACTGGAATGTAAAATCTTTGCACCTATGTTTCCGTGAAATCCAATGGTTTCTGAGCTGGATGTTTTGGAAATGTAACTAAAAATTTCCCTGCAGAGCCAAACTCTGGATGTGTTCTCTGATCCCATAACTAATCTGTAAATCGCCTCCCATGGATGGATTTGGGCCCATCTGTTCCACACACAAGAATCCCTCCTCTGATTGTCTGATTTCAGTGCCCAGAGTAGCAGCTGGCAGCCAGCTAATCTCTCGCGAGATGGTCTGGAGAAGCCCTCTTGGATACAGCCATCCTGATTATCAAGGGATCACAAATTCTAAACCTTGGCACTCATTCTTTTGCTCAGATAATCCGAGCCATCCAACTGTTGTTACGCATGATAACATTGGGATTAAAGAGAGATCTATGTATTAAACATAACAGCAAAATCATTTGTAAATTGACAAGTAACAGATCTGGACCTTGACTTCACATAGAAATATTTCATCGATTAAAGGACTATTAACAGGAATTTATACTGCATATTATTTTGATATAAAACATTTACAAAAACTATGCAGTTTTAGAACCATAGATATTTACATCTAAAAATGTATTGCAAATCACACTAAAACTTAGCATTGAGCAGCCTACAGCCAGATTTATCTGAAGCCCATCTGATGGATCTTTAATGGGGTTTTGCCACGAAGTGAGTTCCTTACCTCTTATCTGCTCAGGAGAGAAGACAAACAAAGCATGCTGAGTCATGAACGGCTGCAGGGGTGAGAGGAAGGGGGGTGAGCAGAGAGTGAGGAAGAAGGGAGCGTCTGCAATGTTTACTCAAATAATTACATTGCAACCAGTGGATTCTATTCAAAAGACACAGGCTCATTCACTGCTTTTTCTCCCCAGTCTCTTGCAAGCTCCTTCATGTTCCCTGTCATCAGATAAGAAGTGCAAACATGCAAGCTCGGCCAGATCAGCTCCTGTCAGTGTCCTGGTTGTGTCTAATGTAAACTTTTAGGTAACTAAGGGGGACTGAGCAATGCTGTAGCTCTTACAGGCTTCACTTTTCGTAATCACATATATTTAGAAAAGTGATTAAATATCCATTTTAGAGGATCCCACGTCAACATTACATTGTGGCAAAACCCCTTTAACTTACAGCTAAAATGGCTTTCACAATTTCCTTTATATCTTTATAGGATGACTAGTCTGCAAATTGAATTGGGCTACCACTGCCAATATGAGCTTATTGAATCCCCATTGAGAAGACCACACAAAACATTAAAAAGGTCTCTCTCACTAACTAGAAGACGCAAAGTTTAGATTATAGTGTTCTTCTCAAGGAGAAGGTTTCACTGTACATAAATGAATATATGCAGTTTTAAGGCTCACGGTAGTGCACAATGTCCCCTGCACACTTCTTACTTTTGGCCGGGACTGCCTGTTGCTGTGTGCAAATCTCCAGCATCTCAGGTTATTTACTCCAGGTTCGCAGGTGCCGCTTTCGACTTCTTATAGTAAGACAGCGATCTTGCTCAGAGTCGCTGGGCGCCTCCAGCTTGAAACTGCATCCACTGCTCAAAAAATATGGTGCTCTGATTTTGCTAAGATGAGAATCTTTATTTTCAATACATATTGTAGAAAAGGTAAAACATCTAGGTGTGTGCTAGTGGCTACGCATTTCTAACCTCTTATGGTTCTCTGCCAGGTGAAAAAGAGCATGTCCCCACGGCACGGGTTTGCAGCAGGTTTTTCAGGCGGTTTGCGTTTTTGCATACCGTCTGAAAAACCGGCTGCAAACGAGCACAACGGGGCTGTATGGAAAACATGTGCAGCAGTCCCCACAGCACAGGCTTTCCGCCTGGCGGTGTTTCAAACCACTGGCTGCCCGAAAAACATTGAACATGCACATTCTTCCCTCCGGTTTTTGGACAGAATATGTGCATGTGAATGTGAAGGGGGAGGACTCATTGCGGAGAAAAGACGCCCCCTCCCCCCGAGGCCCGTGGGGACGGCACACAAACAGGACAAATACCGGTCGGATAAACCAACCGAGATTTGTCCTCTGCCGTGGGGACATGCCCTAAGGGATTAGAAACACGTAGCCACCAGCAGGCACCTCAGTGTTTACCTTTTCTATAATATGTATTGGAGCACTATATTAGCAAATTTGCAGCACAATATTTTTTGACCAGTGGATTCACAGTACATAATCAGCCTTGGTCTGGTCCAAAAAGACACAAGCGAAACCACGGGTAGGCCCTGAACATGGCAGACGTGGAGTTGTTTTTCAACTGTAAAGTCCTTTGGAGAAGCAGAGAGAAAGAGGCAAAGCAAAAAAGGCATTAACAGAAACAGCACACCAATTTTTTGTAAAATGAACAAACATTTTATTTATGTATCCAAAAAAGTGAGGTCCACTTGTATACAAATTCCAGTGGACATAGGAAAAAGTGACATGCTATATGAACTTGATGTTTCGGTCAGCAGATCTTAATCATACAAATGTGACACTGGTGTCAGTGGGGGAAGTATGGAATGCAGACATAGCTGCAACTAACTCCTAACTTGTTGTACTACTTTCATTGAATTTACCATACAACAAGCACTCTCTACAAGAGACTTCCTATACAGAGTGCTGCACAACCATCCAACATAAAGGGCATTTATAGTCATGTTTGGTAGCTGTAGGATGGGCCAACAAAAACAACTCTACTGGTGAGCTGCAGAATCAGCTCCACTGATGGGCCACAAAGTCACCTCCACAGGTGGGTCCCCAGAATCAACTCCACCAGTGGACCCTGGACACCTCAGGCCGACACTATAGATAGTTAATAGATATAATAGTTAGCTCTGTTACAACATTGCTAAGGCTGCATCCACACGGCAGAGGACAAATACTCATGAGATTCTAATTTAAAAGTACTAGTATTTGAACAGTGTTGCACACTAATTCATTTCATTTTCATTTTCTTGCATGTTTTTGACATGTTTTTTTTAGATCTGGCTATACCATTGACTTGCTTTTGAAATCCGACTTCAGAAAATCTGAACTGTGTAGACTACAGCTCAGACATTCTATTGAGGACTATTGGAATGGTTTTACAGTCAGATTTTGATGGTTTTCAAATGCTAGATCCATGTCACAATCTGACAATAAAGCCATCTCATGAAGACTTCTCCTGAGATCCTCCTCTTTCTGTCATCACTTATGTGAAATAGATTTTCCAACACATACTCATTCCAATATGTAACTGATCATCAAAACAAGTACTTGGAACATCCTCCATCTTAAGAAGTTTTTTTTATTAATTTTTCATGCCCCAAGGACCCAACGACTCTTGTCACGAGTCCATGTATCCCAGTCTAGCACTCAGGTTCAGCTGCTGTCTTTCCCGTAAGGCGTGCATGCACTTTCCTTCTGTAATGCAAAGGTCCAGCGCGCGCCACCCAATTTTCCTAGCCTATGGTCGGCTGACTGAAGCTACTTCAGAGTCTTCAGTTATATAATGTATTTCATTCTACGGTTGTGACCTTTAGCCTGTTTCTGACCATTCATTTTGTCTGCAGCTTGCCCTGACCTTCAATTAGTGACTTGAGGATGCAAGAACATCTGCTCTGACCTACTGCCTGTGACATGATTTCAGTTGAACTCTGCCTGGCTTGACCCAGCCAGTCTTCTGTCTACCCTTCTGATAACGCACCTGTCTGTCAGCTGGTGACAACACCAGTCACTATGTTTGGGGTAGTAACATGGGAGTTCCTCAGCAAAAACCAGATCCTGTGGGTTAAAGGGTTGAAATCCAGAGGGTTTCTTAAACTCTACTACTAGGCGCAATTCTTGCAGCTTACCCATTGAATCCACCATCTGACCCATGACAGTTCTCTTACCTTAAGGGTGCGTTCCCACTGCACAGGACAAATAACGGTCGGTTTGCCGGCCGGTATTTGTCCCTGTTTGGCGCCGTCCCCACGGGGGTGGCGGCTTTTCTCACTCCGCAATGACGAGAAAAGCCCTCCCAAGTTCAACTTGCATAACACTGATTCCGCCGAAAACAGGACGGTAAGATTGTGGGTTGATGAATGTTTGGCCCACCGCGGCGGCAAATACCACCGTCGGAAAACCGTGCAGTGGGGGACTGCCTGGCAACGGGTTGGTCAAATTGAGCTCAATTGTGCTCATTGTTTCGGACCGTTGTTGTCAGCAGGCTGCTTCAAAGCCGGCAAATCGGCTGGAAAAACCGCCGAAAACCCGCATGGGGACATGCTCTAAGAGGGAGTCATACGTGTTGCCTCTTTGTAACTATCTAATTAATATGCCAGTTATCAAATCTGGCAAAACTTCCTGCCATAGCTCTTACCATGAGATCCATCTGAAGGTTTTTGTTTTGTTTGGGTATTTTGAAAAAACGAGTGGTAATATATTTTATAAATGTATTTCTTCCGAATAAATATTAATATGAATTTAATACTAAACTTCACTGTGTGGAAGAGAAATGAGAGGCTGTGGTCTGTTCATGATATTGGCAATGTAAATCTGCAATAGCATTAGATATTGTGATAAAGGGTGACTGAATATAAAAAAGGTGTATGACCTAGAAAACACCGCATTGCCAATGTTTCCCGCCTTATAGAATGCAGGCACATATGCCGCTTCATTCTGCAATGAATATACAATACATGCTCTGTGCAGGTCTATGGACAGAACATTACTGTTGAGCACACACGTCACAGTCTGCCTAGGACTAAGGCCGGTGAAAGTGTGTCAGAAGCAATGAGCGTCCTTTCAGAGCCAAATAAACAAATTGTTACGCACAGTATGCCGTGGTATATATGGGCTAGACTGGCTAACTGGCGCAGCGTCAAGTAGTGAATTCGAAATGAATCCGGCAATGTAACATGACTGGGGCTATTAACTAGGTGCCGACTTAAGCCGGGGTTAATGATAAAAATACCTTCTTATTATGTTTAGACAATCACCTGTTCAACGAAATGGATCATTTATGTAGTCGAGAGTGTCCTGTTGTACAGCTCTTAGAATTTTCCCAGCAACATTTGTAAGACGGCATAGAGTAGTATATTCAAGCCATGTGCTTGGTACTTGTAAGGTGGCACACTTAGGCTATGTTCACACAGCGTAATGTCGGCGTGAATTTCGTCACGTAGTGCTCTCTAAGATTGGCTGAAATGCCGCCGCTCGACAATTACGGTAATCTTAGCTCTCAGAGAAGAAATAGGATTACCCCTCCTCTCGCCCGCTCGTACCAATAACATCGATTTACGCGCGGGGGAGATAAGTGAAGTCAATTATTTGGGCGAATATGCGCCGTGATTATGAAATGTCAATTGGGTCGCGGGGCTTTTCCGGCCCCCTGCGGCCGCGGAGTACACGCTGGCCCTGTTACCATGTGATCATACCCTTAGGTCTTTGCATGGTACGAAGTGGTAGACATCAATTGGATTCCATGACTGCCAAATACATTCAACTTGGCACCATTGCAATAGATTTGGTCCCTAGATAAGGATGCTTCTAGAGGGCAATATATCTGTTACAAAAAAAAAGCCCCCCCCCTTGATAAATTTCAGAAAAAAATTTTTTTTTTTTTGTTAACATGGGGGGGTTTTTTTTTTTTTTGAGGAAAAAAAAAAAATAATTAATAAACCTCTGTTTTGCCGCTATATGAAAGTAGGAAAGCAGTATGAAGATGCTGTTTGGCGTCAATAGGTTCCATATTATGACGCCAGGTACCAGTAACTGGCGCAAAAAGTTTTAGGCAGGTGTGAAAAAATGCTTTCAAAAATAGAAGTGTTAATAATGACATTTTATAAATCAACAAAATGAAAAGTAATCAACCAAGAGAGAAATCAATCAATATCTTGTGTGACTTCCCTTTGCTTTTGGAATCCTGGAAGTGATTACATGGTCCCCACAGATCGCAATTGGCCATAGCCCAAGTTCACAGAAGATCGTAATTACTAGTTTACATAGTACGTTGTATAAGACTTAGGGCCATCCATTATCATCCAAGGGGGGGAATATATGGTGAATGGAGGGGAGAGTGATTTTTAATCTCAGTTTCCCTTACTGATGAAGACTTGGAACCCATAAGGCAAGAAACAATCTGCCCTAAATGAATATTTTATTTCTGCGACCAAAATGACCATAAGACTGGATCTAGAATTTTATACGGCTACATAGTTATTAATATTTCTTAGTTAACATTTAATTAATATTTTTTAGTTATCTAAGCCTCTCTTGAAACCCTCAACTGTTCCTGCTGTGACCAGCTCCTCAGGCAGCCATTCCACAGATTCACAGTTCTCTATTGTAATAAGGCTTTCTCCTTTGTGGCGAATTCCTTTATCTAACTATGAGATGGTCCCCTTAGGCCTTGAGGGGGATTTACTTAAAATATCTGTTTCCCATAGCTTTTTGGAAGCATTTATTGTCCCTGTGGGTGTCCTGCGGCTTATGTTCCTGATCTTCTGGTTACTTTTCTGGCTGTGGCCAAATGGGACATCATCGCTCCAGATCCTGATAGGCTACAGCGGTCACATACTGTACCACTGTCTTACATCACCGTTCAAAAGTAAAATTGGGCAGCTCTAGATGATGGTGTAAGACATTGGTACATGACTGCTGAAGCCAATGACGTCTTGTTAGGATGGAGCCAGGAAGTAAACCGAAAACCGCAGAGAGATGCTACAGAGCCAACGCTGTAACCGATGTGAGAAGGAAGAATTAGTATGAGGTATTTTTTTTTAGGTGAGTAAAATCCTTATCACGCTGTGTTAATATTTTAGTTGGTGTTCGAGTTGTGTCTGGAAAAGTAAGACATGGTAGAATACCAAGTCTGGCCGTTCATTTTAATAGGGTTTTGGAGCTACCTACTCCTAAGCCGAGGCTTAGCTGAGGGGAGAAGCTTGTGGTGCATATACCCAAGTGGTTACAACAAGCTAAAGAAAAAAAATGTTTGCTTTGGCTGAGTCGGTAGATACGAGCTCAACAGCTAAGAGAGAATTTATTGTACTAGTAATAGACAACGCGAGCGTCATACGATTGCCTGTTATGGTCTTACTGCGGGCTTTTGGCGGTCTGTGTTGGGCCATGCATTCCTGCTCAGCAATAGTTTATTGCTACCTCGTGAGCACTCTCCCAGTGGAAGGCTCCTTTGCAAGCACTTCAACTTTTAAGCCCTTCCGCGGGTGCCCAGCTACCTGAGATTTTGTGCTGGTCATGTGCTGGTTTCCTGCCTGGTGTTCTGCTAGTGTCCTCGACGATGTACCGATGTCACCTGGACTTCTGTTGTATTCCCTGGACTTCTGTTCTGTTTGATTAGTTTGACTTATGTTTTGTTTTTTGGGGCTTTTTCTGGTATCTGGTTTCTTACCCACTGCCGAATAGTCCGAACCTCACTGTTTATTTAGTTTGTTTTTTCTTTTGATGGTTTGTGTTTTTGGACGTTTTCTTTCAATAAAGTCATTTTTGCACAAACCTGGCACCTAGCTCTGGCTCTACTTTACGTTAAAGGGGTTGTCTCACTACATTGATTCATCTCACCTCAGTCCCCTGTGTTCGTTGGTTTAACTTGGAGTTTCAGGCGGGTTTACTGTTTTCTACTACGCGCAGTAGATAGCCAGTCGTAGCTATTGTAAGCCAGCGCTGGCAAGCCTATCAAGATAGATCCAACAGTCTGTTGCTATAGTCTGCGCCTGAGGATGTCTGATGGCACCCAAAACAGACAGAGGATAGCGAGGAATATGGTAGTCCCACATTTAAAGGACAATATTGCACAAGTGACCGTGGAATTAGTAGCAGAGTTGCTTTAAAATAAAAAGCAATCCAGCTGAGAGACGACCCCTTTATAGATTTCCATGAATATCATAATACTTATATTTCAGGGTAAAGGATTTATTTTGTATACTGGATATTCATAATAGAAATAGATTTACAGGAAATCCTAAAAGTAGACATATTTTGTTATTTCTAAAAGGTCATGAAAGGGAAATTTGAAGAGTAAAGAGTGTTTGCTGAATAATAAATAAATCTCCTAATATCTCCAGTTTTAATAACTAGGGGTTTTAAAATGTGATTAAGGGCCAAATTTTGCGCCCCCCCTACCTTGGCGAATTTTCTTTTATGAACCTGTAGACAATCCAAAAAAAACCTGTGCTGAGAACTTTTTGACCCCTGTACTTTGTCTTTTTGTGACCGGAAAACACAATCAAAAGGACAGTGCGTCCTCATGTGTGACTTGCAGTGGGGCAGAAAATATATCCCTGCTCGTATACTTCTTTTTATTGGGCACTTACCTCAACTTATGTTTGTAAACCTCCAGCTCCTGCTTGTTGCTAAACACCAAAAATCCTTAGCAAACCTGCAGATGTGTCCACTGGGAGTAAATCAATCACCCTAAACAAAACAGCTTAAAAGCTGATTGTAGAAGTCTCCTTGTAAAAGAACCTTCTGATTTTCCCTGATGATTTTGTTTACGCTATTCATCAAACAATTTAGCCTAAGGTTCTATTCCTTTTGGTCACATTAATACATCCCGAGGTGACCCATGATGCCTTTAAGGGGGAAACATCCTTTTGGTACTTTTAAATTTTCACTTTTTTTTACGGTTTTTAAAGCCAAACCAAAAAAAGTTTTTGGCAAGGGGAACCAAATGCCTGAAAACTTTGGTTTTGGGGTTTTACTTTTTTTAGAATAAAGAAGATTTTTCTCTGCAGTGTACCAATTTCTCTTGGTTACCAAAAAAAACCCCCTTGCTCCTCTTTTATTGATCCAAGCAGCACTTACCAGGTGAGTACTCCCTTTCTGGTCTATCAAGTATAAGAGCTTGTTTATTTAAGGTAATGACAAGCTTTAACCCAATAACGAATGTTAGAAAAGCAAGCGGCCCTTTCCATCATTGGGTGTAACTACGCAAAGTCTGAACCGGATAGTAGTCTAACGGCGGAGCTCTGTGGGGTGATAACACACCTTTTATTGTTCCTCGTATGTAAAACCCATCTGTAGTTCCAATTGCCCTTCCTAAAGTTTATTTAAACCAATATACACTTTTCGGCACAGTCTCCTCCAGGGAGAATTGGAAATTTAACCGAGTTTTCCCCTTAACCTTTACTTTTAGAACTAAATGCCCACTTTCTTAAACCCCCTTTTTATTAGAACAGAGAATCCTAGATAACAGAGATAAAGCAATTGGGTAGATAAGAGGCAAGAAGATCAAGAACAATGAGGGCTGGCCTGCAGAGTCAAACAAGCCCACCAAAATACTATAGGCTCCTCCAGTGGGCTTAGGACGTCCCCAAAAGGTCCACAAGAAGATGCCATAAATGGATTTGGGGCTTCAGAATAATTTTTTTCTGGGGGCCCAAGAAAACCCCTTTTCTAACACTTACCCTTTCTGCCCAAAAAAAACCTACCGGAGGCTTTTTAAATTTAATGGTGTTTGGCATATTTGCAACTTTTTTTAACATTTTTTTAAGTTAGTTAGAGTCAAAAAGCACTTAAACTGCAGATATTTATGGCATGAGGAAATGTGATAAATATCTAAATGGAATTGGGCTGGGGTTTATTTGCACCCCTAAAGCTTCATTCCCTTTTTTTATTTATGGTTTGTACCCTTACTGTACCCATATTACTGAAAGGGGGTATGCTCAGGGGGGAAGAGTTTGCTTTCATACCTAGGGACTGAAGCCTGAGGGCCACCACATGGGACCAGTACTTCAAACCATGTGTAGCAGTTATAGGGCCCCGTTACAATTTTAGCATTGTGGCCCCTGAATTTCAATTACTTGTTGGATAAGACAGTACAATGTCCTCAGGATACAATATTTTTCTGGACCTGTATTTGTGTGTTTCCGCATATTGACCCCAAAAACTGCCTTCTGGGTTACATCTGCAAAATCTTACTTTTAAAATTTAGGATCCCCTTTTTAAATCCAGCTTCCCAACTCTTAAAAAGCAAAAACGGATTTTTGAGTGGGGCGCGCGACCCCGCCGCACATAAAGTTTGCAGGCCCACCCCCATCTAGTTGGGAGCCACCCCCTTTAAAAAACCCCCAACACCCCACCCCCTTTAACGCATAAACGGCTCTGGAAGAAACCAGGTTTTTTGCCCCCACTCCCGGGTAGTAGCCCCCTTTATCCGGGTGGGCCCCCTTTTATAGCCGGTCTACCTTTTATCAGGAATGCCCTACACCGGTGATGCCCCTACACCCAGGAGATCCCCTCTTTTTTGGGCATGCCCCCAGGCCAATGTGCCCCCTGGGTGGGGCGTGCACCCTTGTGGCCCCCCCCCCCCCCCGGGCTTGCCCCTTTACCCAAAGTTTGCCCCCCATTCCCGGGGGTTTCCCCCACTTACCCGTTTGCCTCGGGGACCGGGGTCCCCCTTGACCCGGTTTTGGCCCCTGGCCGGTTTTGCCCCATTGCCAGATTTCCCCCCTTGACCCGGGAAGGGGGCCCCCTTAGGCAACCCCCCCCATTACCCAGACTCCCCCTTTTCCCCAGGTTGGCCCCTTTGGGGTTTCGGTAATCCCCCTTTTTAAAACTGCCCCTTACCAGACTCCCCCTTGTATCAGGTGGGATCCCCCATTACCCAGACAGGCCCCCTGCAATAAAAAAAAATAATAAAATTTTTTATCTCACCGGTTTTCCCTGCCCCGGGGCCGGTCCGGGGCTGCCGACTAAATATCTCGGTCACAGGGATTGATGCAGCTGCGCGCAACCCCCTGCGCCCCGAGGGTTTTCGCGCCCACGGGTGCTGTCATACGGGGAGAAGGGAGGAGGGGAAAGATCCCTCCTGCCTCCTTCCTGCACAGTGATACTCACCGGGTGGGTGAGAGGCCGGGGTGGCCACTTCACCCGCCTACAGGAATGGCCCAGCGGCCCCAGAGTAGGCCGACGTTTTCTCGGGCGTGGGGGTCATTTAAAAAACCCCCCGCTGCCTTTTGGGGCAGGGGGGAGGTTCCCGCTCTGCCGGGGTGGTGGGAGGTGATCCCCATTAGCGGGAACCCACCGCCAAAAGCGGGAGAGTTGGTATGTATGCTTTACTCCACCTAATACTCTAAACTCTAAAATAAACGCACAAAACACGTTCTTCTTTGGTATAAAATGGCCACAGCTTTATTAAAACCATTGTATGAGATTCCCAGCTGTTTTACCTACTGCACTTACAACTTCCACCTGACTCCTAAACCACAAAACTGTGACAGTTTATGCCATGAAACATATGAAACTTTTCATTAATAATTTATTTCATTTTTTGACCTTAAAAAAAATCCTAGACCACTAGGATCACCCTACATTTTCCCCGAATGGAAAACCGCATGTGGAGGAAAACTCTAGGGAAGGGATTCCCTTCTCTGGGCAAAAAGGATAAGCCAACTTAAAAAACATCAAGTCATGCGAAATGGTTTTTTTAGAGCAATAAACAGGTCAAAATATGGCATCATTATAAGACAAGTTTAATTTTCAGGCTTAGGGGTAGTCATTAAAGTGGGACGGGGGGGAGGGAAATTTTTTCCTCTTTTTCTTGGGGTGAGAGAAAGGGAAGAACAAAAAAAGACCCGGAATTTAAAAATCTTAACAAGCCACAGCCTCATAGTAAATTCTGTACATCCCCTACTTTTTCCCTCTTCGCAAAACCCACCCTTGTTTTATGTAACAAATTACAGATAAAGTACGGGACACGGGTGCTAGAATCCACTCCCAACACCCCACCCCCCCCCCTCTGCCTTTGCTCCTTACCAGTAAAAACCCCATGCAAAACCCCTCCCCTTCCCCTAAACAGAACCACCCTTGCATAAATCCATACAGCTACACAGATAGCAATTAAAGACAATAGAGGAGTTATAGGTCTCCTGTCCCATAGTTATGTCCCCCTTTGCTCACAGCTCCATGGGGGGTAGCCCAAGAGGGTGGGGGGGGGCGGCATCAAAACATTTTTTTTTTAAAAACCTCAATGACTACGTCATCAGTGAGGTGGTCAATAGTGCCCTTTACAGACAGTGTGGTATGCATCTCGGTATTGCTTTTTCATGTCCCAGGGGAGTGACTCTTTGGGGCATCATGGGCCTTATTTTGTTTTCTGGTACATTGGAACACACTTATCAAGGCAGTTGCACCACAATTGTGGCAAATTTTCCAAATATTTTCGTATCTGTTTTCCCAAAATTATTATGTTTTTAGACAGATTTTAGCCTTTGCACCTTTTTCAAAAAGGGAAGTGATGGTGTTAAAAAGGGTGTGGCTTAACATGAAAAGGAGACCAAAAATTCGCCAAAATTTTGCCGCAGTTAGTGGCATAAAAGTAAGCCAACTTAATAGTGGTACAAAGTTACACCAGACAGTTCTAACCTACCCAAATTTTAAAACAACCGTAAAAATTTTGTGGGCATTGTAAGTTTTTCTATCTAACTAAAACTGTTTTAAAAGTTGACATATTGTTTTAATGTGCCCCATTGTGTATGAAGTCTATGCCCAAGAAGCCATGCCTTTCCCCATAAAAAATGATTTCCAGCGCTCTTTCTGACTGTTTATTAAAGGGTTTGCTTTTCTGTTTAGTTACTGCTCAGTGTTTTTAAACCTTTTTTTTTATTTGTGGTGACATTTTGGGGGGGCCTTTGGTTCCAATCCAATTTCAATGGTATGGTCTCAACAGACAATGGTCATCGCAGAAATAATTAATATATGTTAAAAGACCCCTTAAGAGCACCTTTTAAAATTGGTAAGAGGTTTCCATGAGAACCCAAAGGGGCCGTAGGCTGCTTTGGCCCTTTAAACATTCCAAAAACCCTTTTTCCTTTTTAAACAAGATCTCTTTGAAATCTCCAGTACTTTAAATATATATTCCCGTTGTTTTATTTCGCATATAATTTCATATTCCAAGTAAAGGCATGTTTAACAGCTTTTTTGCGTGGTTTTGGTTTAGGTTTTGGAGCGCCCCAAAAAACCTTTTTCCAAGACGCTTCCAAAAAGCCACCAGTTTTTTAATTTTTCCTATGTAAACCTCTTTTTATTTCACAAAACGAGGTTTTAACCCTTCTTTGGAACGCGAAAAAGAGGTCATTCAATTCTTGAACCATGTTTTAAGCGCGTTTTAGACGTGTTTTTCAGCGTGGTTTTTGTCTTGGCTATTAATTTGTATGGGTGAAAATCTCGTCGAAAAACTCATCCAAAACCTCAAAGAGAAACGCCTCTAAAACCTCTTCTGAACAAGTGTGCTTAGAAAGTTTTTTTAGTGGAAACGCTCCGAAAATCTCCCAAAACCGTAAAAATAAGCCAGTGACATGGCCTTGGTTTTTGTTTACACGGCATAAATGCAATTACCTTTTGGGCTTTCGGCCAAACTTCCGCTGGCAGGGGGTCGGCAGCCCACCGGCCCCATAGACATTCATTCCAACGGGACGCATTTGCGTATAAAAGAAAAGTCACTTATCCCCCCCGGGGCATATTGTACGCCCGGGGGGAGGAGGCGTAACGATAGTTCTCTTGGGAACTGTGGATTTCCGAATGATGGGGCATTCCGCTCGTATTTGAGTTCAGTGAAATACGGACCGAAATGTGTCCCATTTTAACCTGTGTGGACATAGCCTAAGGGTGATCCTAAAATTTAAGATAAAAAGCCGCTTTGAGAATGCCTTTCAATGCAGCAACCACTCCCCGCTAGTGTACAGAAGCATCCAGCATGTGGGGCTGAGGTTCGACAATGTGACCTCAGACAATGGTTAGGTGGATTTCATACGGGGGGGGGCGGCAGGGGAAAGTACTGCTTCATATCAAGTATAATACAGCAATATATGGAGAGTGGCCTAATTTTTTAATTATTTCAATTTATGTTTTCCCTGACCTTACAGAGTGAACTAGTTTTAATTTTATTTGATTCCATTAAAAGTATTTTTAGCGTTTCATTTTCTAGGATTTTTTTTTATCCAAATTTACTCCAGAAAGATATAATTTATTTTTTTGCAGCTTTAAATTTGGGCGGGGGGACTCATACCCCCAATTTACCATTTTTACCCCGCAAGCGCAGACAAAGACGAGAAAAGGCCAGTCAAGGCAAATGCCAATGTCTTTCAATTCGCTTCTTTTTTTGTGGATGAAACATTACATAAACAAGTGAATTTGATGTTGATGGTAACGTACATTGACAGCAAGTGCTATTTGGAACAAAAAAGAGTCATAAAGAAATGAGGTCTTTGCGGCCCGATGCCCTTCTGTAGACAAACTATTAACTTTATGCAGTTTGTAAAGGTTATCTCAGCTTTATTACTGTACAATGGGAAGCCAGTTCACAGACATGTGCCCTCTATTGCTTAAAGCATAGCAATATGGGAGACTAAGGTTACTTACAAAACATAAGTCTTTTAGTTTTGGGAAATGCAAAAGCCATGTTATCCTGATACACCATGAACTGCTTTATAACTGTTGAACTTCTGGCCCCAATGCAAAATCTGTAAAAGTAATCCTCTTATTAGCATGTGTCTCTTATAGTTCTAATGTCTTCTTAAGAAGTAAAGGAGCCTTTGGGCCCCTAACGATCAAGGGCCAGGGTGTGACTGCCTCCTCAATACTCCCTAAGCCTATTGTCTTGTTAGTGTGTTCAATACACAGGCATATATTTCCCATAAGATTTCAAAATTCAAAACTTTCCTTTTTTATTTCTTTGCCACTCAGTAGTGTAAAAAATTATATTTTAGACCAAAGTGAGTAGATGGAATTGAATTTTAAGGTGCAGAAAGTTCAACTTGGCAGCTTGGTTATTTTTCAATAATGATATTCATTACAACTAATCTATGAGTGGCTTAAAGCTTCTAAGGACATCATAGAAGAGGGCAGTGGCATAACCATCGCCGTTGCAGCCATGCCAGTTGCTACGGGCCCTCCACCGTTGGCACGTAGCATTCAGAGGCAGGTACCGGGGATTAAGAGAAAATGCCCTTGATCTTCGGGTTGGCGCAATAAATTTAAATTAAATTTGCATGTCCTCAAAACAGTTGAAGCACCTAGGGGAGGGTGTCCCCAGCGTCCTGCCCTGCTATACAGCCTAGAAAAGGGAAAGTGAACAACTCATCAGAGAAAATGTCACCTGTGAGTCACTGTATAGTGATGTATAGTGAGAAAAATAAGTATTTGATACACTGGCGATTTTGGCAAAGTTTTCCCACTTACTAACAATGGAGAAATCTGTAATTTTTATCATAGATACACTTTCAATCGTGAGAGACTGAATCTAAAAAAATACAGAAAATCAGACTGTATGATTTTTAAATAATTAATTAGCATTTTATTGTATGAAATAAATATTTGATCACCTACCAACGAGCGAAAATTCTGTCTCTCACAGACCTGTTAGTTTTTCTTTAAGAAACCCTCCCACTCTGCACTGATTACCTCTATTAATTGCACCTGTTTGAATGCATTACACTCCAACTTCTCTACCATGACCAAAGAGATGTCTAAGGACACCAGGGACAATATTGTAGACCTGCTCAAGGCTGGGAAGAGCTACAAGACAATAGGCAAGCAGGATGATTATGAGAAAGGTCAGTAATCAGTCCAGAACTACATAGGAGGACCTTGTCATTGATCAAAATCCTGCAGGGTATGCAAGGTCCCCCTATTCAAGTTTGCCAATGACCATATGGATGATACAGAGGAGGCATGGGAGAAGGTCATGTGGTCAGAGGAGACCAAAATAGAACTTTTTGGTATCATCCCTACACACGGGAGGACAGGGTGAGTACACCGTATTGAAGGGAGGATGGATGGGGCCATGTATCGCCAGATTTTTGCCAACAATCTCCTTCCCTCCAGCATGACAATGACCCAAAATACACAGCCAGATGAACAGAGTGGCTCTATAAGAAGCATTTCAAGGTCCTGGAGTGGCGACATTTTTTTTATAGGGACCTGAAACTCAATGTAGCCCAATAACAGCCCCAAAATCTGAAAGATCTGGAGAAGATCAGTATGGAGGAGTGGGCCAAAATCCCTGCTGCAGTGTGTGCAAACTTGGTCAAGAACTACAGGAAACGTCTGACCTCGGTCTCTGTTACAAAAATTAAGTTTTTTTTTTTCTGTTGTATCAAATACTTATTTTATGCAATAAAATGCAAATGCATTATTTAAAAATCATACAATATAATTTTCTGCATTTTTTTTTAGATTTTGTCCCTCAGAGTTGAAGTTTACCTATGATAAAAATTACAGACCTCTCCATTCTTTGTAGGTGGGAAAACGTGCAAAACTTGCAAATACTTACTGTACTCAATGTAACTACACTGTAATCACTTATATGTCTGCAGGACCTGTGTACACTGTAATCTACCACTACTGTATATGGTCACACTATGGCAGTAATATTGGTCTTTGTATACTAATCTTTATTTAGTAATAGTATAGGAGTATTATTCAATCACTATGTGGTGGTATTTGGGGTTATGATCTGACAGTATATTCAAGTACTAATGTTGTGGCATCATTGGTAATATTGGTCTCGGTGTAATGGGATTTGTTTTGGTAGCAGTATAAAGGTGATATGTATGGTGAGGTATTTGTTCATTGTATTATCTATTAACTGCATGAATGACTATTATTAATAGGTACCAGTAAATGTTTCTGGTCCAGGAAAGGGCTGGCAGGGGAAGGACCCCATCCAAAAGTTTGCTATGGGGCCCAGCATTCTGCAGCTAAGCCCCTCCATTTGAGAACCTTTCTATGAAAGCCACTATGTATTAGGGCCACATGTATGAACCTGTTTAGGTCTAAAACTCACTTTTTTGCCCATAAGTTACTATGGGCAAAAGAGTGAGTTTTAGACCTAACCAGTTTTCATACATGTGGCCCTTAGTGTCTGGAGCTATAGTAGCTGATTGACAAGGGCTCCAGAAGCCAGGCTTGTCATGTTCAGCTGATCTCTTGATTGGCTTTGTTTCAAGTAAGGGTTTTCCTCGTCTGTAAGAAGTTAAAATTTGAACAGATAGAAGATGTACACTGATGGACAGTTATCTTGATGGACATGTATTTTTTTGACCATTTTAACTATGTAACTATATAACTATGATGTCCCCTGTAGAAATGTACAGAATTCTCTTTATACTGAATACTCCCATGTTTTGTCATGCTAGTCTTAACTATTATAACTTTTCAGGAAATCATGAGACCATTCTTTCATATTTAGTCCAGGTAAGATTACTCTATACACCTTGCTATAGTCCCATCAAGCATGTTGTGAGTAAATAATTAAAATCCATGTTATCAGATCTCATTTGTGTTAATGGGATATTTAATGCCTTAAACCACTTAAGAGAGATAAATGTTGCTCAAAGACAAGAATCTTCAGTAATGGATTACTGTCCATCACCTGTGGCTTCCTCGGGGAAAGGGGTTGGTCTATGACCACTTACTATGAGGAACATTAAATAGCGGTGGAAGCAGAAGTCACGTCATTTGTTAAACAAGCTTGTTCAGGATTAGTACAATTTGCAGTTGTGCTAAGTCTCATGTGAGCATTGCTTTCCCTACTCATTAAATGACCTATATATGAGACGGAAATGGTAATTGACAACTCCATCCTGGATCTAGCTGGAAATTACAGATGTATTTACCAAAATAGACTAAATAAAGTAGTGAGCAGAGAATATAAAGTTTTTTTTCACCTAAAGTCACTGGGAAACACCAACGCTTGAGTTGTCCTCTATACTTATTCCCGCTTTTGGTTAAACTTGATGGACATATGTCTTCTTCAATTGTATTAACTATATAATTATTCAGAACATTATTAAAGGAAATTTATTGTCATCAAAAGAATATACTGATACATATTATGTTCTTCAGAATATTTTCTGACAGCAGATTTTTTTAAAATTTTGTTATCTGTTTGTGATTATGGGGGCAGCCATCTTGTCTGAGCTGCTTTTAACAGCATCTAGATAGATGTTTTACAGCAGCTTTATGGACATAGGAGCCTGTGAACCAGGAGAGGACCTATTAGCTGCTAAAGAAGAGTTTTTAGGCATGCTCTGTGACCTGGGAAGAAGCCATTATGCAGGGAGGGTAGAGGGGGAGCTGTGACTATCTCCTATTGTGACTGGTGGATCCTGTATTATCTATACACATTGGTGTCACCGTTCAATGTAATCCTGCCCGTGCTGATAATGAAGAGACTGCTGAAAAGTTTTCTCTACCAAACAAGAAGTGACAGACTATTATTAGGCCTGATGACCAAAGTGAAAATATTTTTTTTTTAAATATTGATAGTGATATGGGAAATAAAAAAAAAAACATAACCAAAAATCTTAAATGTATTTAATGTGAGTTAAACAAATAGGTCATGTTTGATGAAACATTCCCTGTACGCTAACATTACTGTTTTTATTTCTATATTTGAAATCCCCCTTTTTTTACATAAACTATTGGGTTCTACAATAACATTTTTTCCATTAAACAATAGGACCCCTGGGCGACCCCGTAGTAAGTCAATGAATCAGTCAATATTTGTTGGCATCAACAAGAGACCAATTATAACTATCAATTAATTTATCATAAGGGATTTCATTAAGATTTCACAGATTCTTGAATTCCAATTGTGACTTGGCATGCAGTAACATCGGGACATGGAGTGACGTGTCATTGAATGTCTGGGCAGATATTGAATTCAAGTAATCTAGCTGACAACTTGCATGCATAATGCCAGGTCTTAGCCCTCATACACCCATGTGAGTGTACTATGTTTCTGTACAACCTCAGGGTTGTATCCATTATTTTATGTAGGGACCTACAGAACTTTCCATCTTACAGGTTTTGTACAAACCCAACAGGATAGTCCTGGTCCATGGTAGAGATATTTTCCCACAGAAGTCTGCTCTTAGAGATAAATGTAAGGGGTTATACTTGTGTTGGGATGTTAACAGTAGTGGGTTGCCATCGGAAACCAGGGAGTGGGGTGACCTGATTGGGGCAAAAGAACAGGTAATAGTTTAGGCAGGCAGTTTGGGCCTGTGAATGTAGTGTGCTGTGAGTCAGGACAAGAGAATGAAGTGCACGCCTCAGAGCTGCAGTAGCCATGAGGGGTGGAAGATATTATTGGCTGTCGTTCAGAGAGAATAGAAAGCCATGTCCTCGTATAGAGCTGCAATTTGTTAAAACCCGAGAAAATCCAGGAGAGTCTGGGGAGAGGTTCCCACTCTAGAGTCAGTGAGTGTCCAGAGGAAGGCATTGATCCGGGGAGCAGCAAGAACTTCAGCAGGAGGCCTGAGCCATAGTGGAGAAGCCACGATCAGGTAGAGCCTGAGGTGGGCAAGAGGAGGACCCCTTGTAAGCTGTGTGTGTGGATGCTGAAGCTGCTGGGTGCCGGGACATCAGTGCACTGTATGTACTGCAACAGCCGCTAAGGACGAGAGTAAAAGCCTCATCATTCCAAGAATAATTGTCGTGTCAATTGATTATCACCGATGCACCACATGTCTCAAACACTGCGACTCTCCCCGTAATTTAAAAGAACTCTTAAGGGTGGATGCCATGGGCAACGGGAGGACGCAGTTCGGGTGCCCTCATTACCCCACACTGTTTGTTACATATACACTGTCCATGCATTATAAAAGAAATCATTCAATAGCTGCTCCAGAGGGAATATCCAGCCAAACATGGCATCACCTAACAGCTTATTGCAGAGATAGAAGAAAGCAGCTTATGAGTTCCTTCAATAATTCAATAATTCATAATTCACTGTCATCAGAAATTAATATTTTTGTTAAAACTAATATTCCCGGAAAACAATTTTTTTATTTAAAATGTTTCATTTTATTTATTCATTTCTGCAGCCCTTCTCTAGCTGTATGAGAGAACTTTCCTTTGGCAGGGCAGGCTAATCTCATTTTTCTTCAGCTTCTACTGATCTTTATATAGTCTAGAAAATAATAGGTAATGATAATGATTATAATAATAATAATAATCTTTATTTATATAGCGCCAACATATTCCACAGCACTTTACAATATAGAGGGAATAAGCACAGACAAACCAGACATTACATTATAAAAAAGCTACTGACAAATGATTGCTCTATTGTTCTGTCCACAGGAAAAGATAAGATTATACTAGACCAAGGGCAATAGATAAAAGAAAAATAGTGTAATCTTTTTTCTGCACTGGGCTCCCAGTGGGTGTTACTTCATCAGGTAATTGCTAATGATATTTATACTTCTCATGCCAGAGCTGACCAGAAAGAAGGATCTTCAAGAAATATGATTGCTGTGCTATCAGAGCTCACATAGGGGACAGCAGAGAGGGTAATGTACTTAGTGGAACTTTAAAATAAAAAAAGAAAAATCCATATATTAGTCACATATTACTTGTCACTGATGGAAAAGAAAAGTGGTAGTGTCCCTTTAAGTAAAATATGTACCTTTTTAACATTACCACATCATATGTCATTGATGGCACATAGATGTACAGTACATCCATATACATTTAATTATCTTAATCTTTATTTATATAGCACTACCATAATCTTCAGTAATCTACACATAGGGGAAACGTGCAGACAAAATCAGAAATTACATAGTAACAAACTAATTAACAATTCAAATAAATGAAGAGAGGATCTCGCAATATGTGAGAATAGGGGAGATACTTAAGGAGAAAAATGCTTGTTTTGTATAATGATTTAAACATCCTTTATGAAAAAATAAATGGTATACATAAAGGTGGATAAGCCAGTCATCTAGCTAGTATCTGTGTATTTGGTTGTAAGGAGCGTGGGGAATACCTTTAAAGGGGTGTTCCCACCATGGACATTAATAGCATATCACTAGCATATACCATGAAAGTCTCATGGGTGTATGTCCCACTTCCAGGATCCCCATCTATCTCGGGAATGGTCCCTTAGAAGTTTGGGCTCAGAATGTATTTTACAATGTATTTTATTGTGTTCACTCCCCTAAAACCCCCAAAATTTCCAGTTTAAATTGTTCGTCAAATATTTTTTTAAACAAAAATAAAATTTTTCCCTTTATTTGAAAATTTGGGGCCTCTTGTTTAAAGGGGTATTTTCTCATACAGGCTTTCACAAAAAATTTGAGCTTTTTTCTGCCCCAACACCCTTTAAATCCAGGGGCGGGTCCCCTCCTTTCCCAAGCCGCGTTCTTCCCTCAGTGAAGACGGGGAATCATAACCTGTGTGAGCAGGGGAAAAGGAGAGGATTCACAGCTCGCAGACCTCCTGCATGGTCAGTTTTTCATGCCTGGGACCGTCACCCCCCATCCCCCAAGCCCCTTTGTAATCAGAAAAACCTGTTTTGGTTAAATTTTTTAAAAAACGCCTGAAATGATGAACAAATGAAAGGGAAATTCACTCTGCCCCCAACCTTGGGTTATCAGGAGGTGTATAAAAGGGGGCTGTGTTATATGGGGAAGAGAGTGAATCTTGCAGATAGAGACTTAGTAATTGCCCAGATCCTTCACAAAGACATAAACTGGGAGATAAACCTAGAATGACTCAGAAACCCCTATATTACACAGACAGCAGCCAGCACAGAAAGCTGTTTCACTTTCAGTTTACATAGCTCAGAAGGGAGTAAGTACAGAGTGTAGAGGGTGTGCTCACCCAGGGAGCGTGTAACAACAGACTGAACTAAATATCAGTCAGCCAATCACAGCAAAGGGGGAGTTGGCCCCCACCTCAGGGTGGGTGGGTTTAGCTCTCACAAACACAGATTAGCTCATACCTGCTAACTAAATGTTTGGTTTTTTTGGGAAAAAAATTGCAAAAGTGCTTATTTTTACCGTCCCAACATTACAGGAAAATGATATTTGTAGGAGGGAAAACCCCCTTTAAGGGTTCCAAAGGGCCCGCCTCAGCTGAAATTTTCCCCCTCCTTTCCCTTCAAACCACATCTTCCCCTCCCTTGGTTAAACTAGATGAACGCTTGTCTTTTTTCGACAGTAATAACTATGTCATATAGAAATTTGGGTAGTGTTTTTAGATAAAGTTTAAAGGGAAAGGGGAAAGTAGGGGGTTTCAACAATGGGGGAAAAATTTTTTGGAAAATAGTGAGTGAACAGAAAAGCAGTAAAGTGACTGACACAAAGTAGAGGTATCGGAGTAAGGCTGTCTCCAGTGCACACACTTTCAGTCATTTTTTTCAGCATTTTTTGTTTTCTAAAACCCCTGAAAAAACAAAATGGAAAAAAAGATTCCCCCTAGACTTTAATAGTAAAAACTTTCTGAAGTCTCCCCAGAATTTTTTTTTTCCCGCTTGTTTTTGTGTGGGCAAAAGGGCCAGACAGGGGAAAAATTTACTAAAAAGGGCTATGTAAACCACCAAATGTTTTTTGCCGCAGTTTTTTGGGGACGTTTTTTTCCAAAATTTTTGCCCGAAAACCCCCAGGTGTTTTTAAAAAAGGATATTTATTTTCACATGTTAAAAACTGCCCAAAAATTGTCCAAAAAACACATAAAAAAAAAATGAAAAAACCCCCCAAAAAAAGGGGTTTTGGGAAAAATTGGGTGCTTTGGACAAAAAAAAAGACATTCAAAGCATTTTTTTTCCCAAACTGTGTAGGTAAAACCCCACAAAAAATTTAAAACCCGGGGGGAAACAATTTTTTGGAAAAGACTGCAGAGAAGAAAAAACAGCAGTTTGGAATGGGTTTAAAGGGCAATTTAAACTTGAGTTTTTAGTATTTTTCCCGTAAGAAAGGGAACATTTTGGAGATGTTTTTGGGGTGCAGGTAACATAAGCATGCAAGTTATTCAATATAGAAATGAAAGATCTCAATCTAACAAGATTCCAAGACAGTTGGCATGCTGCCTAGAAGTTATGATAGTGCCACTCGCTATAATGAAAATGTCATATAAAGGTAGGTTGGTAGATGGTGGAAAAACCCAAAAATTTAAAAGTTTTTTTAAAATAGAGGGAACCCTTTATAGGAACTCCATTTTAAACTTGTCAATCTTCCCTCTTGAAGCAATGTCAACCAACTCTGTCTTCAGGATATTTATGTTTTTTGCCTGTTTCACAGAGGTCTACACCAACTATTTTAGGTCATAGATTTCGATCACTTAAATTGTCAACCTTGTGGTTCATTCTGTTTGCTGAGTCGGCACCATAGAGTGCTGCAGCCCAGCGTCTGATTGTTCAGTCATTTTGGCTAAGGTCTGGGGTTATGCAAGGATTTCTAAAGACATGCTGTGTTTTCTTGTGCAGTAAGGTTTGTAATTATGGAGTGGGAAGGGCAGTGACAGCTTCTTGAACTTGAATCTATTCTACTCACAAATAAGGGATAAATTAGACATTGTTGAGCACCAACAGTGATGTTTAAAGATCAAATACAAATCTGTTTATAATAACATAATAAGTTGGGTTTATCATACACTGAAAGAAGATCAAACCTACCGAGGAGCCTACAAACCTTTTCCTTTACTGATGTCTTGTTTCTCCTCATGGCATACAATACTAAATATTATATAAACCCAAACATATTAGTCTCTCAGAATGATCTCAATATGTCAATATAAGACACTGACAGTAGCAGTGGTAACGACCAAATTAATTAAAACAAAATACAAACATTAGCAACAAGCAGAGTATTCCCTTTTTTTTTTACTAATTAAATCAAGATTCTGACACATTCTGACTGTAGATTTTTTAATTAGGTTGTCTGTATATGATTATGGATGCAGTCATCTTGTCTGAGCTGCTTTGAACAGCCTTTAGAGAGATGCTTTACAGCGGATTCATGGACATAGGAACCTGTGAACAGGAGCAGACCCACTGACTTTTATGGGAGAGTGTTGTGGGCATGCTCTGTGACATGGAAAGAAATCAGTGTGCAGGAAGGGGGAAAGGGGAAGATGTGATCAATCTGCCATTGATAGTTCTCATAATCCCACTATATAGAGCCCACATAATGTGCACTACCTAGGAAAGTGTTAATTGTACTGCCATACAGTTCCTACAAGTCAATACCAAACAGCATAGGAAGTTCAAACTATTAAGTACCAACTATTAAGTACCAATATGTGTGTCACTTAGCTGAACAGTTTTGTTCTGCTATAGACTGAATATGATCTTCATTTTGATGATGGACTGAGCACCATGAAAACATAATGGACACGTTACAGAATAGTGTTGGCTTCATTAGTTGCAACATAAAGATGGTGGGAATAGTCAGTGTGTGGTTCCAAGAAGAAAATGGTGCATTGGGGGGCGTGGCTTAGCAATGGCCGAGTAAGGACGCACACTGCTGAGCTCCTCGTGGTCCCCAGCCTTTCCTGACCATAACCTGCGACCATAATGGGGAGGACCGGCAAAAAACAGAAGCCCAGAGGCACCCTGCGTCCCGGCTCCACTCAAGAGGACATCGGGGCGTTCTTTCCTCCGGTGAAGCCTGCTTCCTCACTCCCGGCTCTCGGTCCCGCTACCTCCCAAGATGGCCGACGCCGCATGGCATCCTTCTCAGGCTCCCCGGACGGCGGCGTGAAGCAGAGAGGAGCGCAATCATCTCCACCCTCCCCGAGGCTCCGAGGGTCCCCTCAGCAACACCCGATGCCGTACCTGCTACTGGAGAGGGAGGCTCCGGGCGTCCGTCCGTCTCCTCCGGCGCCTGGGACCCGACTGGGAAGCGCTGCTTCTCCTGCGCACCGGGGTGAGTCACCGCCTGCAGCAGCTGAGAGCCGCGCGCAGCCGGAGCTGCCGGCGCTCACACTGAGCTCTCCCTGCGTGCTCCTGCCTGGCTCCTGCTCTCAATGGGACTCAGTGGGGATCACCCATACTGCTCCAGAGGATACAGCACCTGCCTTTGATCGTCCTATTGGCCGTACCTCTCCCCTTGCAACCCCTGGGACACTGTCTACACCACAGTTGGGGGGGACTGGCTCTGCTATCCGGGCCCCACAGCTTCTAGACCCTCACACACAGAGAGCAGACCCCATGGACGTGCCTCCAATGTTAGAGTGGCATCATACTGGGGGGCGCTCTAGCCCTCAGGGACCCCGGAGCTCCTCATCTCCCAGCACCATAAACCCACAGCCACCTGCAGTGGGATCCCCCAACTGGTCCACGGGATCCTCATGGGATATGTCTCCCTTACAAAAGATGGCGGCTTCACCAGGGGGCACGCTGCACGCCGCTGACAAACAGGCCCCTGGACTCCCTCCTGATCAACATGGGAGGCAGTCTCTGTCTAACCGGGTAGCCTCTCCTACCTATCAATACCCGGCTGACAGCCTGAGGGGTACCCCTGTGATTTTCGGAGCATCGGCGCCGTGCGCCGACCAGGTGCACGCATCTCTTTCTGTCAACAGCTCACCCGCTTCGCTGGATGAGAACAGACCAGTGACATTAGCTGACCTGAAACAACTACTGCTGTCGCTCCCCTCAAAAGCCGACATCTCCACTTTGTCTACGCAGATGTCCGGGGAGTTCGCCCACTTGCGTGCTGATCTGTCTTCCTTGCATACAAAAGTAAATGACTTAGATCAAGCCCAATCCCAGACCTCTGCTCACTTGGCGTCGGTAACTGATGAGGTGGCGCACCACTCGGCTCAAATATTCGCCCTCCAACAGCATCTAGATGACATTGAAAACCGCGGCAGGCGTAACAATCTACGCATCAGGGGCCTCCCCGAATCTGTCCCTAATGCTGATCTGTTCACAGTGGTTACGGCTATCTTCAACGACCTCCTAGGGCGCCCACCTACAGCTCATATTGAACTGGACAGGGCTCATAGAGCTCTGAGACCTCCCAACCCGGATGACCCGAGACCGCGGGATGTTGTATGCAGGATCCATTTTTTTGCCATGAAGGAGGACATCATATTCGAAGCTCGGCGCCGCAAGTCATTGTCCTATCAAGGCGCTCCGATTAGGATCTTACAGGACTTATCCCGCCTCACACTAGCCCAGAGAGCGGTCCTGAAACCACTCTTGGACGTTCTGAAAGAGAAAAATATCCCCTTTCATTGGGGATACCCCTTTGCACTGCATGTCCGGTTGCCCAAACAAACTTTGACGATTCGCTCGGCAAAGGACATTCCACAGGTCCTAAAGACTCTCCAGATCAAGAACTTGTCATTTCCTGAGTGGCCATCCTTGGCTTCTCTAGCCTTTCAACCACCCCAGCGGAGGAGACGGCTGCAGCTCATCTCTGCACAGCCCGCCGCCGCCTCACCACAGGGGAGGCAGGGTGACTCACGACAGAGTCCTGGGGGTCGCATGGCCCGGGACCAGCGGCGCTCTCCTCCTCTGAATCCTTCGTGAGGACACTTGTTTGGAGACTCCAAGTGGAGGTGTCCTACTCAATGCCACCAAGTGGGCACCCGTTAATGGGAGAACTAGTCTCCTCTGTTTGGTTCTGGCGGACATTAGTAGCCCATAACAGGTTTTAGTGCTGATGTCCGGTTTACACTCTTTTGAATGCTTACTCAGGTCTCTCCCTATACATCTGCTAAATAACAGCTTAGTTAACATGGTTAGTCTTGTTCAGTTGTATTTTAGTATGGACCACGGGGAGCCCTCCCTAGGTTCCTGAGCTCTTCCACATTCCCCCAATAGGCGGAACTCCTGCTCTGGGTTCACTCATCATAGCAGGATTCACATTTCTTGATACTATTTTGTTTAGTTAACGCGCAGGACTTAGATTCCTGCTTTTGGGTTCTCTGTCCGTGTCTTGTGCGTGTGTGTGGTAGCCCCCTCCCCCCCTTTTTTTTTCTCTCTCTCTCTCTCTCTCTCTTCCTTCTCCTCCTTCCCTTCCCCTCTCTCTTCCTCCCCTTCTTTTCTCTGCAGCAGTGGTTCCGGAATTGGAGGCTGGGCGCGGACTGAAGCCCCCCTTTGACTTCTATCATAATGGATCTCCGCATTGCCTCCTTTAACGCGAAGGGCCTGAACACGCCGGAGAAACGTGCGCAGGTTCTCCACCAGTTCCATCGCTCCAGGGTCCAAATTGTATGCTTTCAAGAGACCCACTTTAAGGTAGGACACGCCCCTAATATCAAGAGTAAATATTATACCTCCTGGCACTTTGCCAATTGTCGTGAGTCCAGGTCTAGGGGAGTTGCCGTAGCGATTCATCGGTCCCTGACCCATCAGGTTGTCAGCTGCACTATCGACCCAGGGGCTCGTTATCTCATCTTAGTCCTTTCCATCAATGGACAACTGTTTACCATTATAAATGCTTATGCCCCGAACACAGGCCAGGCGGGTTTCTTTGAAACTCTGATTGACACCTCTCTTCCTTTAGTTCAGGGGACTGTTATACTTAGTGGTGATTTTAATGTTACGCTAGATCCCACTCTGGATAACTCCTCTGGGAAATCAGCCCTAGCATATTCAGCCATTAAAAAGGTGAAAAGAGCTCTCTCACTACTCCAGCTCTGTGATGTCTGGAGGATCATGCACCCCTCTGATAGGGACTACTCCTTCTTCTCTCCTCCCCACGGCTCCTATAGTCGCTTAGACTACATAATGGTCCAACATGCTGCCTTACCGTGGACGGTGTCCGCCTCTATTGGGAATATACTGTGGTCTGACCACGCCCCAGTGTTTTGCACGTTGCGACTCCCCGCCACGCGTGAGAAGGTTTGGAATTGGAAATTAAATGAGTCTCTACTTCTGGACCCGGTGTGTGTCGCTGATATCGAGAGTCAGGTTTCCCAATTCCTGTCTCTTCATACCTCTGACCCCACTTCTAGGACTAACCAGTGGGAGGCCCTTAAATGCGTGATCCGTGGCATTCTCATTAAACACGGCTCCAGGCTTAAAAGAGATAGAGCGGCTGCTCTTACAAAAGCTCTCGCTAAGGTCTCTACCCTTGAGGCAGTACATAAAGGCGCCCTCTCCCCTGTAGTCCTTCGGGAGTTGCTAGCGGCACGTCTGGAGGTGCGCCGCCTTCTGGAGAACTCCTGGGGTCGTTTCATACAACGTTGCCGCAGCTCATTTTATGAATACGGCAACAAATGCGGGCGGATGTTGGCCAGGGCAGTCCGATCCCAGACGGCCCAATCCCACATCCCTAGCATCAAGACCACCTCGAACTCTGTGGTACATCGCTCCGAAGAACTTGCTCAAACTTTCCATACGTTCTACTCCAAATTGTATAACCTTCCTACCCCCTTCCAGCCCCACCAACCAGGAGTGTTCCCGCACCCGTCCTTATCTTCTAGGATTCCAGCTTCAGTTGTAGAGGTATTGGAGGAACCATTCACTCTGATGGAGTTGCAGTCGGTCATTAAGGATCTACCAGGTGGGAAGAGCCCAGGGCCGGATGGCTTCACGGGACAATTCTTTAAAACCTTTCGGGACTCACTCAGCCCAGTGCTCCTGGACGCCTTCAACTCCATCACAGCTGATACCCACTTCCCTGTCCAGACGACACTGGCACATGTTGCTATCATTCCCAAGCCTGGGAAGGACCCCCAATGCTGTGGCAGTTACCGTCCCATCTCCCTGTTAAATGTGGATCTGAAAATCTATGCGAAACTCTTAGCCAATAGACTTAATCCTCTCCTAAACTCGATAATTCACCCAGACCAGGTAGGCTTTGTCCCGGGCAGGGAGGCGCGCGATAACACGCTTAAAACTCTAGATATTATCCATCATGCGAAATCCCATAGGATCCCTCTGGTGGTATTATCACTGGATGCAGAGAAGGCGTTCGACCGCATCTCGTGGCCTTCCCTGCACCAGACCCTCAGCCACTTGGGTCTTGGCCCTAATTTCTTAGCTAAGATTGCTGCACTGTATCGCGCGCCCGCTGCTCGTCTCAAAGTCAATGGTGCCCTGTCTGCTTCCTTCTCAATCTCAAATGGGACGAGACAGGGGTGTCCCTTATCCCCGTTGCTATACGTCTTGGTGATGGAGAGTCTGATGGCGGCTATCAGATCTAACCCTGATATCAAAGGGGTTACTATCGGAAGCCGGGAGTATAAATGCTCGGCATTTGCCGATGACCTTTTGGTCTACATCACAAACCCTCACATCTCCCTCCGAGGTGTGATGGCCGTAATCAGAAGCTTTGGGGACTGGTCAAACTTTAAAATCAACGTTTCCAAATCTGAGGTCCTTGGAGTTGGAGTCACTACCCGGGATCAGGCTTCAATAAAGTCCAATTTTCCTTTCAAGTGGCCCAGTGCGGGTATCTCATATCTGGGGGTGCATATCTCTGAGGACTTGTCGAGGCTTTTTGCTAACAATTTCCTTCCTCTGTTGAGTAAAACCAAACGGGACCTGGATTGCTGGCAGAATAAGGAACTGTCCTGGTTCGGCAGAATCAATCTTTTAAAAATGTCGGTTCTACCAAAGTTCCTATACCTCTTTCAAACTCTTCCCATTCATGTCCCCGCGCAGTTTTGGAATACCCTTCAAAGATGTTTTTTCGGTTTTTGTGTGGTCTGCACGGAGACCAAAGGATAGCTACGACACATTAACAAGGTCTAAGGCTACTGGGGGCACGGGACTGCCCGACTGTAAGATCTACTACCTGGCTTCGGCCTATTCGAGGTTCCTGGCGCTGGCTACGGTGGGGGATAGGAAGCTTTGGGTCAACCTAGCTGAGGACCTTAGTTCGTCCGCGGTGGCGGTTCTCCCCTGGACCTGGACTCCTGCCCTGGGTGGTGGTTTGTCCCTCCTCTTTCTGCGTGGAGGAGACCATGTCCGTCTCTATATCCCAAGGAACTCCACTCTCTGATAGATCGGGGAGGCCCTTGTGTGCCTATCACAGACAACCCTGACTTCCCTCCGGGGATCTCACCACAGGAGTTCTTGGGTGGAACGAAAAGATCACCCCTACGTCTCTACCAGGTGGCCTCGGAAGGGAAATTGCGACCTCTTGGCAACATCCTTGGAGAGACCCCAGCCCCTGCAGCGGCCTCATTCCAACTTGCTCAGCTTGCTCACTTTTTTCACAAAATCAAGTCTAGATGTCATTTGACAAGGCCCCTTACGACTTTTGAGTCAATGGTGGTGGCGGCTGCAAGTCTGAGGCACTCCCTATCATTCCTATATAAATTATTGCTCTCTGGCCGGGATGGCTCTCCCCCCTTGTTTTGCCTTAAATGGGAGCAGGAACTGGGTCTCTCCTTTACCCCAGCCCAATGGGAGCGATGTTTCCAGATGACCCACCGAGCATTGGTAGCGTCCAAACATCAGGAGACCAGTTACAAAATTCTCTCCCGGTGGTACAGGGTGCCTGTAGTCTTGCATAGAATCTTTCCCTCCACATCGGATCTGTGCTGGAGATGTGGAAAGGAAAAGGGGACCATGGCCCACATATGGTGGGGATGCTCTGTGCTACGGAGCTTCTGGATCTCGGTCCTGGAGGTGATTGAGGAAGTCACTGGAGTCTCGATCCCAAATTCTCCGGAGGCACTGCTGCTCTTCATGATCCCCATCTCTACTGATAAATTCAAAAGATCTCTCTTAAAGCACCTGCTTCAGGCTGCCAAAAATGTGATTCCACGCAAATGGAAATCTACTGTCCCACCGTCCCTGGATGACTGGTTTGCGGAGATTGGGTCTGTGAGACGGATGGAGGAGCTGATTGCCCGTACCCCTGAACAAATGGATAAATTCCGTAAGATTTGGCTTCAGTGGGCGCTCTTTCTAAACTCCCCACTTTTTCTTTCAATTACCTCTTAATGTGCTCAATGTGGTAGGTGAGCACGTTCCTCTTTCTTCCCCCTCCCTTCCTCCCTTCCCTTTCCTCCCTCCCTCTTTCTATCCCCCCCTGCTCCCTCTTTACTCATCGTTTGTGGTGTATGAGTGTATTGTGTGAAGTTATAGTCTGTCTACATGTTGATATTTTGTTTCTCTGGCTTGCTCACGCAACATCGAACTGCGGTTTCTCTGTAGGCCCTAATAGCGGGGGCACTTGCAGCTCCCTCTTATTGTATTGGTTCCACTTGCTATTTCATGTTAGGAAGGGTATTCTACTTCAATGTGCAGCTCCTAACAAGGGCTCTTGTTTTATGTTGATTGATTCATTGCTGCCTCGAGAACGTTCATCTTGATCTAATATTAATGTGGCCAGATACCTATGTAGCATCATTTATCACTCATATATCATTTTCTGCAATTGTTTTTATTTGAATCATTGTTTACTCAATAAAATTTCTTGAATATGAAAAAAAAGAAAATGGTGCATTCAGCATTCAGTGTCTGGTGGTAAGAAGAACATTCTGTATCCAATCACAGATCACCATTTCACATCTTACCCCTGGTCAACGGTAGTATATTCAGCATCCAGTATCTGGTGTTCATTTTGTATCAAGTGCCTAGTACATTTTGCATTTTTCCTCACTAGTGATAAGTCTGCATCAGTTACCTGCAGTTATATGTTTTACCCTGGTATACATTGATATAATGACCATTTGGCCTTTAAAGGTCAGTGGCACAATCAGCAACATTTAACATATGCTTTGTTGCCAAAGGTACAGTTCACAGTTTTTGGAAGTATGTGGTATCAAATTTATTTTGACTCACAGCGACTGTGGATAGTTTTTCTGAACTGTGATCAGTTTTCAGCTAGTTGGCTAACTACAGAGAGTTTGACCTCATATCTTTTTCTTTTGTGTTGATCCAACTCCTTACTGGTCTTCTTCTTCTTTATTGTCCTTCTGTCATGATGCATGCCGAATTCCCCACTCCAGACCGCGGACGTGCTTGTGTATGCTTCCACCATCCCGACCATCACTCACCTCTCTCCGCTCCTGCTCCGCTCATGTTCTCTGGCTGTGGCAGGAGTGCGTGATGGCTTTTTAATGTCTAAAAGACAATCGCATTCCAGACATCCAATGGCTGGCTACCTCCTCCTGTATTAGGACACTTCCGACTGCAACCTGTGCCAGTTTTTTGGTATTCCTAAACTTTTGTTTGTGCCTTGGACCCTGTTGATTGCCTTCCTGATTTTGACCCTAGCTATTGGACTACTGACTACTCTTGCCTGCCACCTGCCCTGACCTCCTTGCCTGTGACCAGATGACGCCTCTGCCTGCATACTTCATTTTGCACTCGGCTGTCACTGCGTGCGGCCACGTCAGGTAGTAACCTGGGAGTTCCCTGCAGCCAAGTCCATCCCGCCTTGCGACGGCTCTGGTGAGTATTGGGGGGCTCCTTAGATCCTGCTTCGTGGCGTCATCTCACACAGTGACCAAGCAGATCCACCACCTGCTCAGTGACACCTTCTACCTTGCTGAGCATGATGTCTTCTTCTCATGATGTGTCCAAAGCATGATAGTTATAGTCTTGTCATCTGAGCCTCCAAAGAAATTTCAGGTTTAATCTCTGCAAGTCCAAATTTGTTTGTTCTTCTAACCTTCCATGGCAAACGTAGGACTCTTATCCATCACCAGGATTCAAAGGAATAATTTTTTCTACTATATTGCTTCTTTACTGTTCAACCTTCGCAACGTTATTGAAAATACCATAGTGTGAGAAAAATGAGCCTCTGGGGTCAAATAATGAATTCTGTTTTTTTTAAATGTTTTGTATATACTGTGTGTGATGTATCAAATTGCAGTCATTGATTCCAGTGAAGACTTATTTAGCATGCGCAGTCCTAGTGAGTCCTTCAAGCAGCTATGCTAATTAGCATGGATGTGTTAAGTAAGAGAAAGGTAAACTCAAGCCAGACTATATGTCACCAGGGACTCTGTGCACATGAGATAGCTTAGCACATGGGATAGGACAATGGGAAGAATTATACATCAAACATATCTTGGCTATAATCCATATTTTCCATAATTCACTTATAAGATTATGGCCCAGGATCCCAGTCATACCTCCTGTCTCTTTAGGAAACAACATAAATGGAAATCGTCCAAAATTATGAATCTGTCACATTGATATTTGGTATAATTGGATTGGTAAATTCATACTTGGAAACTTGGCTGTCATAATATTTGGCTAGGAGAATTTACTGCAGGAGATATTACAGAAGCTGGAAATCATGACTTTCTTCATGTCCCCTGCATGTAACTAGCCATCCCCTCTGTGACCTAAGATGGAGGAGGGGCTGGGAGAGTTTTGGAGTTTCCATAAAACACCTTGGTGGTCAAAAACTGTTGTTATTTCCAGAAGTTACCACCAAGCGTAGGTCTGTCCGTGTGTCTTCAGCTGCAGTCCTCAGCCACATTTTTAGTCAGTTTAATTGGAAAAAGGTCTGTTTTTTCATTATTTTATTCTTTTGTTTATATACTGTTCTGCACGTTTATGTGTGTCTGCTATTTTGCAATTTTTGTAATTAAGCACTTTATCTTTATATTAAAGCTTAAAACTAGAATAGTTTTGCCTTGTTGCCCTAATAAACATCATATAGCTCTGAAGAGGTAAATTGACTGCTGGTGCATGTAACCAGTAGTATAGATTTCCTTTCACATGTATCTTGAAAGCTGATGGCAGTGTATGTTGTTGGGGCTGTGGACTGTGTGAGGGTATGTGTGGTGCTCTTATTGTAGGCCGAGTGAGAGCCGAGTGGGGGCTGTTGTTATGTAGGATATCCCTGGTTACCCCCAAAAGTTGCACAGAAGAGGGTGGGGCCTGTGTGTCTCCAAGATGGATTGTGCCCTAGAGACCCCTCTGTGGGTGGTTTCCCCTTTCCCTGGCGCATAATTAAGGTTGGCAATGGGAACTAATTCTCTGCCTTCTTTGTTTTGTGCCCTTAATATTCTCCCACTTATGCTCCCATTCCATGACAGTTTGTTGTTGGCGGTGGGATCTAATTCTCTGCCCTGCAAATTGTGTGCCCTCGATATTCTCCTCCTTGAACCCGCCTCAAGTTGTGTATGTAACAAAAACACATCTTAGCACTTGAAGATTCTATCTAAGTCCCTCATGGCTGTTCTCCCAAGAGCAATTTGTCATCAAATCTCCTGTCTCCTTGTCATTGATCCAAGTAAAATTAAGCCTTTACTACATCTATTTCTTCTCCATTAAGCATGAAATTCGACATTTTACTAGTTGTCATTATCTATGTCTTCTTCATGTTGAGATACTTTGTAAATTTCTGATGTTCTTTTATCTTTGTAAGCAGGTATTTCAAATCCTCCTGGTGATAGAAAGGAACTTCTCTTCTCGATTTCCCCTTCCTAGAGGTCAGTAGTACAGCAAAGTACCTGGTATTTTGTGGTTACTGGTATCAGCATTTCTTTTTTAACCTCTTACTGACAAAGGATGTATGGTCCTATGTAGCAACCTACTCAGTAAACCTGCTACATAGACAGTGCTGGCTGCTAATTACAGCTAACACCCGCCGCTATCAACAGGGAACAGAGCCAGCTCTGATCCCTGCTGTATAACCTTTTAGAAGCTGGAGCATCTAAATGAATGAGGAACGATGCACATAGATCAAAGGGTGCTGATCAGTTGCAATGGCAGCTGGAATCATACTGAAGGTTTCCATGGCCAAAGTTTTAATGTTTCAATTACTTTCTGCCCAAGGCAGGAAGTAATAGAACTGACCCTTTTGGTACACCCTTCTACATTATTTCTATAATGCAGAGGGGTGTACAAGTCATCAAGTCCTCTAGTGGTCAAGCATCCTAAGGGGTCTAAATGTAAAAGGAAAAAAAGTTTAAAAGTACAAAAAATAATATCAAATACTAAAAGTTTAAAATAACCCCTTTTTGTCATTTTACAAATTAAAAATAAAAACAATAAAAAAGTTACACATAATTGTTATTGCCACATCCATAACTATCCAATTTATTAAAATATAACATAATTTACCCTATACACAGAACAGAAAGAAAACATTTTTCAAACAACAAAATTGCATGCCTTTGATCATTTTAAGTTCCCTAAAAATCCCTAAAAATCTAAATAAAAAGTGATCGAAAAGTCGCATGTGTCCCAAAATGGTACCAGTAAAAACCACACTTTAGACTGCAAAAATGAAACCTTACTCAAGTCCATAGGTGGAAAGCCAAAAAAGTTATAGGCTGCAGAATATGGTACTGCAGCGCAAATGTAAGATGTAGAGAATGTTTGCATCTCTTTAAAAGTACTAAAACATAACGAAAACCCTACAAATTTTGTGTTGCTGGATTTGTATTAACCTGCAGAATACAGATAACATATTATTTATACCAAAGAGTGACAAAATAAAAACAACTCCCCCCCCCGCAAACATGGCACAAGTACTTTATTTTTTCAAATTTCACCCCATGTTCAATGGCACCATTAAAAAGTATATCTTGTCCCGCAAAAAACAAGCCCTCATATGTCTATGTAGATAGAAGAAATGTAAAAGTTAAAAGTAATGGCTTTGGAGGGCAGAGAAGAAAAAAAATGAAGAGCCAAAAAATGATGACCAGCTGTCAGAAAGGGGTTAAACAGAAGTCAGAGGGTGGTACTTCGTGGTAAGAAGAATATTTTTTAATGCATTTTTGGTGATCCTGTATCTGAATCACCTATAGATTCTAGGTGTTTCAGATGCTCACTAGGGAAAATGGGGTCTATTAGCTTTATCCTACTAATGAATCTCAGAAAAGATGTGTGGCTAGTTTCTTTCACCTGTGGTAAAGCCCTAGCATTCCATTGCTTTGATATCTAAATGTTTAATGACCTCTGCTCCATAGTGATTAGCTGGCCTAGTGACTAAGGGTGGTCCAATGGACTACCAATCCCAGTTGAGCACTTGTATACCGGTTAGTGTTTGGCATAGCCACGCAGCTCTGGGGCCAGTTAATGAGTGAAGGGTCATTAACAGTTTAGCAAGGGAACATGTACCCTGACTGCACCCACAATTTGGAAAATATAGTTGTAAGGTGTGTCAAAGCTAATAGGCATACAGTCAGTTTAAAGCAGCTGCAACATGGCCATATGTTGGGTTTGTATCATAGCTGCAACATCAAGGTCCCTGATGGTTCCACTGGACAGAACGTAGATTTTTATAAAACCTGATGTAACTGATCTAAGTTTGGTTCAGTAAAGTCAGGGGGAGTCCATATTTCAGACAATTGAATAATGGAACAATATTCCTATTCATGGAAGTCCTTAGATTAGACACACACATGTAGTAAAGCTACACCTAAAAGAAAATGCACCATGATATCACAGAAGGTTATTGTAAAGGACCAGTCAGGGACACACGAGAAGACACAGACAGAGTGAGGCCCTGACGCTGGTCCCAACCCCTGTCCCTGCCTTTTGGGGGTACCCGACTCCTTAAAAGGTCGGCCCCAACCAGAAGACTGAAGACTACACTGAATACGTGGAACACAAGACACAGACAAACAAATACAAAACACAATAAGGGAATGTCAGGCAAGCAAGGTTGGCAGCAAGCGGGCAGCGCAGTACAAAATCAGGAGGAGAAGAATAGTCAGAAGCCAAGCAGAGTCAGGTAACCAGAAAATCCAACAATAGACAGGCAAGCAGAAAGTATAGGAAAGACCCAATATCAGGCACAGGGAACAGGTAAGGAATCCTTAAATAGGGAACTGGTGAACACAGAGCAGAGGGGATAGGTGGACAGAACAGAAAAGCCGGAGGTAGGAAACAAAGCTGTCAATCAAAGAGGAACACAGATTAACTAAAATGGTGCTGGAGGATTCCTGGCCACGGGCGTTGGCCAGTAATCAATAAGAGACAGGAAGGAAAGACTCAGTTCACACTGGTAACCAAGAATACAAAGCATTATGTCAAAAACCACGGTTTCCGTCGCAACGGCCGTGGCCGGCGACCAGAACTCGAAGCTGGGGGTCTGTCGGGCATGATCATGACAGTACCCCCCCCTCTAGGAGGGGCCACCGGACCCTCCACAGACCCTCCAGGTTTACCCGGGTGGGCTTTGTGAAGTTTCCCCGTTACCAGCTTGGGAGTATATTTTACTGCTGGGAACTCGAATACGGAGCCTTTTTTGGTCTGAGTCGATGTTTTTTATCAATTTGTTTTAGTTGGCCATTTTTTAGAGTCTTATGACTCATAGCCCAGACTGTGCACAGTCGTTTACTGGCGGATTCAATTTTAGTTTCACAACCTGTAACGGCGGAATAAGTGAGGTGGAAACCATCATCACAGCAAAAGTGGAGCTGCTCGGAAGGAGCAGAACTTGGTGTGTCTGTAGTCGAGGACATAAGATCTGAATTCATGGTGGCAACAACTACTCCGTGAGAAACAATATTTTCAGGTTCCTCAATATCTCGGTACATAGATTCTCGCTCCGGGGCAGAATAGTTGAGCTCTGCCCCCGGAGAGAGGTCTATAGTGCAAACATCCGGCTGGTGCAGAGACAGTTTATCCACCACGTCTCCATCAAAGTCGCCATTAAAAACGGAATTACCTTCAGAAATGTCATGAGTATCAATTACAGCACATACCAATGAGTGCACTGCCTTAGAATGAGAACCACACGAGTCCCCCCATTTGATCAACTCGGTGGTCCTCCAGTCGAACACAGGATTATGGAGGCGGAGCCAGGGTAACCCAAGAATAATATCCGCAGTGAGTTTCTCCATGACAAAAAAGGAAAGCTTTTCGGTATGCGAACTCCCAACATCTAAAGTGATCTCTGCAGTACGATATTTTATACTTCCTCCAGTTAGGGAGGTAGAATCGATACTAGAAACTGAAAAGGGAGAACGCAATGGAACTAGTTCCAACCCCAAAGCTTGAGCAACAGCCCTGCTGATAAAACTAGCTGCAGCACCTGAGTCAATCATAGCTCGACAAGCAAACCTCTTGGAACTAGAAACCAAGGTTACGGGCAATACAAACTTGTTATTAACGTTAGAAGGTACCTGTACATCCGAGTTACCTTCCTGGAGATTGCTCAGGCCTTTGGTGTTTCCTCGGGGTGACTTGGGCCTAGTCGGGCAGTTTCTCAGAAAATGGTCCGGTTTCCCACAATAAAGGCACAATGCGTTCTCCAACCGGTGTCTCCTCCTGGTGGCAGCAGATATGCAACCCAACACCATGGGTTCTTCTTCAGAAGACTGAGAGGGAGATGGAAAAGAAGAACTCTCCAAGAAGTTAGAAGGAGGTTTTACAGGAAAGCCTGACTTGAGCTGAAGAGCCAAACACCCTTGCTTTTCCCTGCGATTCTCCCTTAGTCTTCTGTCAATAGTTACGGCTAAAGTCATGAAGTCATTTAGGGTCTCAGGGGTTGGGTGGCTGACCATAGAATCTTTTACAGCATCAGACAAGCCCTTGCCTGAAGAGGGTTTTTTTAGAGGTTGGTCAGACCACCCGGTCAACATACACCATTGGCGGAACTCTGAACAGTAGTCTTCAGCCGAGCGACGGCCTTGCTGAATAGATAACAGCTGAGATTCTGCCCATGTCGCACGGTTGGGATTATCATAAACATGGCCTAGAGCTAAAAAAAATCTGTCCACTGATCTCCACTCAGGGGCTTCAGGGGGTATCGCTAATGCCCAATCCTGGGGTGGGCCCTGAAGGAGAGACACAACAATTGCTACTCTTTCCGCCTCAGTGGAAAAATAGTTGAAGCGAAAAAATAGATGACAGGATTCCCGGAATGTCCGGAATCTGTCAGGATTACCATTGAAGCGATCCGGTAGCAGCATCTTAGATTTCTGACGGGTGCTAGGATCCACAGGGCAGGTGGGGACACAGATGGGATGGCAGGTCCAGGTACCGGGGTCGTTTATGGCGTCCAGACGCTGTGAAATTAGATTCATAAGCCCGCCATGCCCTGAAATTGGGTCGTCAACTCGTCCCAGACGGTCCAGTGACCGCAAGTCGGTGCTCATGTTTGAACCGCCGGGGGAGTTGACGGGAATATGGGCCTGTTATATGTAAGGGACCAGTCTGGGACACACGAGAAGACACAGACAGAGTGAGCCCTGACGCTGGTCCCAACCCTGTCCCTGCCTTTTGGGGGTACCCGACTCCTTAAAAGGTCGGCCCCAACCAGAAGAACTGCAGACTACACTGAATACGTGGAACACAAGACACAGACAAAACAAATACAAAACACAATAAGGGAATGTCAGGCAAGCAAGGTTGGCAGCAAGCGGGCAGCGCAGTACAAAATCAGGAGGAGAAGAATAGTCAGAAGCCAAGCAGAGTCAGGTAACCAGAAAATCCAACAATAGACAGGCAAGCAGAAAGTATAGGAAAGACCCAATATAACAGGCACAGGGGACAGGTAAGGGAATCCTTAAATAGGGAACTGGTGAACACAGAGCAGAGGTGATAGGTGGAAAGAACAGAAAGCCGGATAGGTAAACAAAGCTGTCAATCAAAGAGGAACACAGATTAACTAAAAGGGTGCTGGAGGATTCCTGGCCACGGGCGTTGGCCAGTAATCAATAAACACACAGAAAGGAAAGACTCAGTTCACACTGGTAACCAAGAATACAAAGCATTATGTCAAAAACCACAGTTTCCGTCGCAACGGCCGTGGCCGGCGACCAGAACTCGAAGCTGGGGGTCTGTCGGGCATGATCATGACAGTTATCTTTACTTTTTCAGTGCTTTTTAATGGCTTTTATTTTAGGAACAGATGACACAGAAAGCCATCATATTATCACAGAGTTAAACTTTGCTACATCGGTATGCAAGCAAGGAATTTTATACATGTATGATTTATAGAATATACAAGTTTTATAGATTAATTAAACACGTGTTCTAACAGTACAATATGTAATTAAACACCAATTCGATCTAGACAATCGCAACACATCTCAAGAATGAACAAGTGTTTTCAGCAGTCTACATGGGAAAAACTTTATTTTTTTCATCTGAATCACAAGTTTTCTTATTTTCCCACAGCCAAATAATCTGATCCCCACCCTGCCCACAAGATTGAACAAGTTCTATGTACCGATATACAGAAGACAATTACATGAACTGCAAATATGATAGACATGAAACAGAAAATTAACCAATTATACAGCATTTGTAAGGCATCCATCTCCCCTGAGAATTGTGTACTTAAATTAGCTTCTAATTTGCTGGAGGTTTTAAGGAAAAATTTTCTTGGGGGAACAAAAACGGGACTAAGTAAATATTTTGATTAAAAAAAGTGAAATAAACCCTTTTCCCAGGGTTTTAAACCCTCTAATTCTTTGGTTTTTAAATTGGGTTGGGGGGATTTAAGATTTTTTCCGGGCCAAATTACAGCTTTTTTTTCCCAACAATAAGTAATAAAAGGGAAAAATTTTAAAGTAGTTTAGACATGCCCTGTTTCCTATAAAAAAATTTTTTGCATTTTCCCCAGTTTATGATCCAAAGTTTAAATCCTTTAAAATGTATTGTTTAAATTGAAAAATAGGTTTTTCCAAACCCCCTTTGGGATTAAAATGCGGCGTTTTTTTTTCTTTACGAAAAGGTCTGACATTGTAAGCCCTGTTTTAAAAGGGGAAAAAAATTTCTCCTTAGGTAGACCCCCCAAAAAAATTTGGGGGTTTGTGAGGATTTACTTTGCCTTTTCAGACCTAACTGACTTTTTTGCGAAAAGTAAAGTTTTTGGGGAAAAAAGGTGGGGGAAGTCCCCCGGGGTTTTCAAATTGGAAGTAGTTATCCTCAGTTCACATGTATTTCCCGGGGGCCCTTGAAATTGGGGAAAGGGATTTGACCCAAACCGGGTTAAGTCCATCTGCAGACAGCGTTTGGGGGGTATTTCCCCCTCGTAACCCCGGCAGCGTAGAAAACTTTACGGGTTTGGCGGGGTTTGAGAAGCGATAGTGGTTAAAAAGGAGGGGGGAAAAAATTTTCCTTAGGGAAAAGCCCCCAAAAATTTTGGGTTTGGGGTGTGGGGGATTTCCCGCATTTTTCAGACCCCCGGATTTGTTTAGCATAAAGCAAAGGCTTATGGGTTTGGGGGCCTAAAGAGCTCCAAAGCGAACTCTATTGGTTTGTAGTTATCCTCAGTTCCATGTAGCTCGCGGGGAGCATGGGAAATTTGGGGGAAAAAAGGGATTTGGGGCCAAACCCAAAGTTAAGCCCATCTGCAGACGTTTTTTGGGGGTTTTTTGTCTGATTAGACAGATACTCAGTTAATAGATAATCAGGGCACCAAATAGTGTTTTTGTATGTAGGGCGTTCAGCTATCATTCTTTGCCCCTGACTACCAAGTTTCAAACTACCTAAAAGGAATGCTTCAAAACAGTTTTTTTGTGTTTTAAAGTTGGGGTTTTTGTGTGTGCAGGGGGTTGGTTTGGAAAAACATACTACTAAAGGGTTTAAAAAGGTTTAATGGGGTTTTTTTAAATAATGTGAAAATGCTTTTTGGCACTGTTTTTCCCTTTTTCACTGATTGAGAATTTTTCTAGAATTAAAATTCTTTTTCCCCCGGTGTGCACCCGGTAGTTTGGCATTTTTGGTGTTTTTTTCATGTCCGGGTTTGTGATGGGTGGCAGAAAAAATTTAACTTTTTGCAGCTACAAAAAAAGGCCTTTTAGCGGAGAAAAACCATAACAAACCCCACAGGGGGGGGGGGAAGGTTCATTTTTAGAAAAATTTAAATTTTAAAAAATGGGTACAAAAATCATTTGGGTCTTTCCCCCAAAGGGAAAGGGGTTTTTTTCTTTGTTTTTCCCCCCGGGGAGAGCTTTGTTTCTTTTCACCAAGGGGTATGGGTTTTTCTGCGCGGCCCTTTTAAACCTTAAGGGTTCAGTTTTTGAACAATTTGTGGGGGTTTTGGTTTCCCCCTTTTGTTTTTCCCCTGGCCAAGGGGAGTGGGATTTAAATGGAATTCGCTTTAAGCGAGGGCGGGGAAACATCTTTCCCCTGCCTCGGTCTGGGAGGGGCCCTGATCTGCAATGGAGGGAATTGTATACTGAGGATTTTCTGGGGTTTAAAACTGTACCATCTTTGCGGGGTTTTTGAAGTAAAAGGGGCCCGGGAGCCCTTTGGGAACCTTTAAATCCCCCCAAAGTATGGGGGGGGAACTATTGCAAACCATCATCCCCATTTTAAGCGCAGCCCCCTCGAAACGGGTTTTTCCCCGGGGAGGGGGGAAATACGGGGAAGGTGCCGGGGTGAGAAATTTTGGTACTAGCCACCGTGACGAGGACCGGATTCCCATTGGGGCCCACGGGTTGCCACTCCCGCCTCCCTCTCTTCTGCCTCCCTCCATGCCGCTCTGGTTCCCCACATTATTACCAAAGGTTTTTCCAGAAAAGGGTTTTTTCCAATAGGGTTAAAAACCTATTTTTTGAAGGCATTCCCCCCAAAAAGAAAAGGGTGTTTAAATTCCCATAATAGATAGGTGCGGGAGGTCTGTGGCCAATAAAAGGCTTTAATTTAGAGGTTTTTTAAGAAAAAAATCGGGAAAGGGGAAGCCCCCTAGCATTTTAAATGTATAGTACTTGTACCCCTTTTTGGAGCACTAACCCCCACCTGTTTGAACCTCCACAGGCTCCAGTTTCAGTCCTTCTGCCCTTCTAATCCCAAAGTGCTACCGGGTAAGCGTTTTAACATCCTTTTAAATTTGGGGGTTCCTTTTAAAAATGGGCCTCATGTATGAAAACTATCCAGCTCTAAGACTTTCTTTATTACCCATTGCAATCAATTGGGGCCCCTTTTATTTTTTTCGAGCACACAAAAATTTTTTAGCCCCTAGCCCAGATTTCATGCATGAGGCCCTATATATTTCACCAAAAGGGAATTTTGGAAACTGGTTCTCTGACTATAATATATATCAAAACCATTTGATTTGTTTTTTCGAGGCTACATGTGATCATTAGAAAAAGCATGTGACTAGTATTTATGCCAAATCACACAAATAAACTAAAGTCATAAATAATAGTCTAACATCCATTAATAGCTCTCATTAATAACAAATACTATGTGACATTGAAGGGGGATCTGTCTCATGATGATAGAGGGGCATTATTCCACAAAGCGTTTTGCTGGGAGGGCCTTAAATCTTATTTAAAGAGGGGATTACAAAATGAATCATTTTCAATTGTCACTGAGCTTTAATTATATGCAAATAACCAAAAATACATTCGGAAATGTATCCATGTTAATTGGATTGTTAATTGCCAAACAATTTATCCTGAGTTTGATTCATGACTCTTCCAGTTGCTGAAGGCTTCATTAACTTTTAACAATAGGTTGCTCCCTGGAGATGTACAGGGGTCATGTGCTAGGTGTGTTATTTAAGGGTTGAAAATGAGTTTTGTATCAGCCTCCAAAAAAGTCGAAATCATGGTATAAATATAGATACATCTTAATAGGAATGTGCCATCAAAAATGACTTATTGTTTAACTCACATTTTTATGTTAAACAAATTTTGTAAGAATTTTTGGTTATTTTTTTTATTTTCCATATCATTTTTTAAATTATTTTTAAAAATTTTAAAGCCCTGCTGTTTTCCCCTTTACCCAAATTTCCCTAAAAAATAGCCCTAAAATTTCCTGTTCTGTAAAGAAAAATTTTTCGCAGTATGTTCATTTTTCAGCGCATGGGGGGTCAGAGGGAAAGGTGAAAACCCAATGTGTATGATAAAACAGTACCCCACCAGTCACAATAGGAGATGTCCAGCCCACCCCCCCCTTTCCGGGCAGACTGCATACCCTTTAAGGGGCCCTTCACTTTGGCACTGTGCTAATAACCGTGAACCCCGGCCCGCGGGGGGACAGTTTTTCTTGTTTTTGGGCAGAGAAAAGCCCTCCCCCTTTCACATTAAATTTGTTAAATTTTTCCCCCCCCCTAAAAAACCGGGTGGAAAAAATGGACATGGTCATGTTTTTTGGCTGCCTGCGGGCCCTAAAAAAAAACCGTTTGGGGGGAAAAATCCGTGCAGTGGGGAAAATCGCGGGAACATTTTTTCCCCTTAAAGGATCTGTTGAAAAAAGGTTTGTAAACCCGGGTTTGCAGACGGTTTTCAAAATCCAAAACCAAAAACCGGCTGAAAAACAGTGCAGTGGGGACAAGTCCTTAGACTTATGGCTGACAGTGGCTGTCTAATGGCTGAGCTTGTTCTCCAGCCCCCTTTCTCCCCTTATCTTCGAATTGGTCATAATTCATACAGGAAATGTGCTCAGAAAAGATGAGAGAGTGGCAGAAAAAGGAGCCTTCAAGCATCTAGTCTGATAGATTTCCCTCTGAATGAGACTGTACTATGCAATAATGAAAAAAATAACCTTACTTTTGTTGAGTTGCCCACGAACCCTGTTTAAAAGTGGGAACTTTGGGGCCCAAATTTTGAAACATTTTTGGGTTTTCAAAAACTCACTTTTTTGCTCTTAGGTTTTATGGGGAAAAAAATTGAGTTTTAGACCAAAAACGTTTCAAAACCATGGGGCCCTTACTATGTACCCCCTATATTCTGAACTTCAAAAAAATTCCCTGTCTAGAGTTGCGTGCTTGAATCTGAAACTAAAAAAAAATTTGTATAACATCATGTCTAAAGAAGGGAGTGGGTACTTTCAAAAAGCCCCACCTTCAAATTTTCCCTCATTTAAGCCTCTAAAAGGTATTCCCTAAATTTCTTCACTCTTTATCATTTTGATAGGCGGGCAGGGGGGGAGACCCTTGGTTTAAATAGTTTGTGTTATGCACTACTTTTTTTACTTTCTATGGCTAGCACTTTTAAAACATTTATTTTTATAAAAAAATTGAGACATGATAGAGAAAGGAATACAGGATCAAAGACTTTATGAAAAAGGGGGTTTATATTGTTTTGAGCGATTTTTATCGACAAAGTTGAAATCGGAAAGGTTTTTTTGGTGTCAAAAATTTCCAGATCATGCGTAAATTAAGGTTAAAATTGAGCCATCTATTAAGATCGCGTTTTTGGGCGTTCCTGAAATTTTTGGGGGCCCAACAAATCAGATTACGAATGAGCGGGGAGATGTGTGTGGACGTATGCTGGGATGTGTATGGTTGCAAATTTGGCTGGAAAAATCCCCAATGCCCTGTTTTACATAAAACAGCGTTTCCTGTTTCGGCCTCAGTGTCTCCCCAGCATTCATAGGGATGGGGACCTGCGCTCTGCCTGGGGCCCAAAAACAGCAGTGAAATTAGTCATTTCTTCACGAGAAAACCCCTACTATTTGCTGTGATCCCCTTCCCAAATTTGTTTTGATTAGAGATTTGAACAAATTTTTTGTGTTAGTAGGGAATTTTAAAGCAGCATTACCGCTGTAAATTCCCGGGCCGGGGGGGAGCCGGGGGGGGGGGGGGCCCCACAGGCGAACAAAGGGCAAGCTTTCTTTAAAGAACAATGGGTAAATTCACCAAAACTTAGTGTAGCATTTTTTAGTTTGGAAAAATCTTTATTATTAACAGTTTGCTATTGAAATATTTCCTGGATATTGGGCCAAACCTTTAAAAATTATATTGGATACACATCATTTTTAGTACCCGCAGGTCTTTTGTTAAACTGCAAAAAACCCAATTTTTTTTTAACAGTAACATTTCAAAAAGGGGGTTCATTTTTAATTTTACCCTTTACACCTGTGACTGTTGTTTTATCCCCAAATTGCAGGTTTTAAATTTTCAATACAGCAAACTTTGTAGGGCAGCACAGGTTGTTTGGTTTAAAAAAATAAAACCCTGTTTTCGTAGGGAAAAATCACAGTTAAGTGGTTTTTTTTTCTTTTTTGGAACCCGCATTGTTCATTGAAGAGCTTTCCCCGTAAAATTTTAAAAAAGGGAATTCTATATTTAAAAACGGTGAATTGAAAGGTGCAAAAAAACCCTTTTTTATACCAAAAACCTAACGTTAGTGTTTTTTTTTTTTTTGCGAAAACCAAACATTTTTCCCTTGACGCCCGGGATCTACATAAATCTTAAAAAAAAGCAATTTTATATTTTACCCCAGGTTTAATTGAAAAGGGGGCAAAAAAATTTCCGTTTTTTTATATCAAAAATATCAGTTTCGGGTTTTTTGGGTTTTGCACACCCCCGCATTGTTCATTGACGCAGAAACTACGTAAATCTTTTAAAAAAGCAATTCTATATTTTCCCCCAAAGGGGAATTGAAAGGGGGCCAAAAAAAATTTCCCTTTTTTATTTTCAAAACATAAAAGTTAGTGTTTTTTTTTTTTTTTCACACCCAGCATTTTTCATTGACGCAGCATCTACGTAAAAAACTTAAAACAAGGGAAATTTTATATTCAAACCCCATGTGAAATTTAAAAGGGGCAAAAAAATTTTCCCTTTATTATACCCCAAAAATTTAAAGTTAGTGTTTTTTTTGGACTTTTGCCCCGTCCCCGATTTGTTGATTTGGGCACCCTTTCAGTTAAATTTTTAAACCGCAATTTTGTTTTGTTAGAGGGGTTTTTTGGGAAAAGTGTGTTTTTCCCTCTTTTTTAAAAGAGATTTTCCAAAAAATTTTTCCATTTCCTTCTCAAAATTTTTTATTTCTGAACATGGGGCGAAATGCTTTGCAGGGGGGTAAGCGAGCAAAAAGGGGGGTAGCAAAATTTGGGGGTAGAGGTACGGAAATGAGAAGGTGCTCCCTTCCCCGTGCGGTGGAAAAACACGCTTTCAGCGGATCGTAAGTTGCCAAAGGGCCGTAAGGGCCCGTGTCCCTCGCTGGGTCAGGGCCCTGTGAATTTTAAGTAACGAACTTTGTCGCCAAACGTCCCCTTTAGTGGTTAAAGCAAACCTGGGATCTAGCAGTCTTCCTCCTCGTCCCCCCAGTCACGGGGCCCCAAATGTCGTCCGAAACATAAACATCCAGTTCACAAAATGAAGCCCGCCCCAAAAAGGGAACTGTGTAAACCCCCCACTGTGGGGTAATCCATTGCTTTAAGCCCCCCTTTTATGACAAAATCGGTTGGGGTCAGAAGGCATGTTTAAAAGATCAAAAGGTGATTTAGTTGCTCTGACGCCCCGTTACTGATGCCATCAGAGGGGTGAAGGAAGCCAAATTTAATCGGCCCAAAAAACCCCGGGCGGTCGGGGAACGCCCTTTCAGTGCCCCTTGCTTGTAGGGCCCGCAAACTTTGGTTTCAGAAAGTCAGGAGCCCAAAAGTAAACCCGTGTTGATGTGATGATGATGACGGGCATTTCGGGTCCTTTCCCGGGGCTTTTCCGCAGAATTTTGCTTTCGGCGCCCTTTTCAGTGGGGCGAGGAAAAAGACGATTTTGGGGTAAATGTCTAACGGGTCCCGCCCCCAAAAAGGGGGGTTGAGGGCGGTCGCAGAAGTCCCCCTGATATGATTTTCCCCAACTCCACGGTCAGCGCAAAACCCCCCTCCTCGCTTATCGCCCTCAAAAAAAGGGCCAGGACCTTCAAGCCCGGGCCTTCTTTTAGAAGCCTCTGATTAACCCCGCGTTGTCATATGCCGCCTTTGCCGTAAAAACCACAAAAAGTTGAGGCAAAAACCTTTAAGTGGTTAACCACCCCCAAAACTTGTGAAATTTCTTTTTCCCGGCGAATGCATGATTTTAAAAATGGAGGGAACACTTGGCCAAAAAAAACCCAAAGACCAACGCCGGGCCCTCCCCCAACCACTGTCACCCCTTTTTCCCCGCCTCCTCCCCCTTTCCGCCCCACCAAGCGTTCCTCAGTTTCCCCATGTCTCCCCAGAGTAAATGTTCGGGGGATCGGGCCTCTCCCTTCAACCCCTCCCCCGTCGCCCGGGTTCCCAACCCAGCCCCACCAGGGGGAAACCCTTTCCCCCCCTTACTTCTTCCGCATTTTGGGGACCTGTTTTCCCCGTACAGGGGCCCAGCTAGCAGCCAGCCTTCTGTCTTCCGGGTTTTGGGGAAACCAGAAAAAAATACTTTAAAAAAAAAACCATCTAAAAGAAAAAAAGTTTGAATGTGGCTTTGCCAGGTTTTTTGGCCTTAAAAAATTGTTGTTTTTCCCCGTTGGGGGGACCAGATGGGTTCCGCCACGTCAGGGCCCCTCCCCTTTCCCCCCAAAATTACCCGGGATGCGAGCAGGCTTTTTCTTTGCCAGAAAAATCCTTTCCCTGCCCGGGCCCCCAGCCAGTTAAATCAAAATTTCAAGCGGGGTTGTCTGATCTATGCCCCGGGAAAAAAATTTCCATCTCACCCCCGGGAAAAATTGGGACTAGTAAGCAGGGCCCAAAGGGCCCGCTTTTCTTGTGGAAGCTCATGGGTGAGTGGGGGGAAAAGGTATCTGGGGGTGGCGGTGGCTTAAAGGCTCGGCGCAACGCTTTTCAAAAACCCCCAGGGAGATCCCAGGGCTCTTTCCCCCAAGGTCCTCGGGTTGGCATCACATGCCCAGGGGCCCCGGCCCGTGTTAAAAAATTAATCTCCCTTGGGACCGTCCACCCACAGGTCGGGAAACGTTGGATGGCTCTCCGCTTTTGGGGGGTTTCCGAGCGGGGGCTGGGTGACAAGAACCTTGTGAAAGGAAAAGGTGTGTGGGGGGAAAACGGCCCCAAAAAATCTGTGGCCGCCCTTAAGTCGGTTAGGTGGAGAAAACCCCCTTGCCTGGAACATGTCATAAATTGTCGTCCGGGAAATTTTAAAGAGCAAACCGGGGTTGGACTGCCTGCTGAAGAAGGCTCGGGGTCTGAGTTGCATTTTCCCGGGCCCGTTCGCCCTGCTTCTTTGGGCCCCGGGGCTGCGTTGCGCGCCCCACCCGGGCCCTCCCCTTTTTCAACCTTTTTCATTTTGACGTGGCAAACACGCGGGGAATTTTCCCACCCCCACATGCCCCCAGCAAATTGTGGCGCAGCCCCAATGCCATTACGCAGTCAAAAGTGACCCCCAGGGCCCTGACAAGAAGGGGTTTGGGGGACCTGGGGGTTTTTGATCCACGGAGGGAGGCGGGTGAAAGAGTTTGACCTTCCTTGCCATTTTTTTTTAAAAACCCAACCAAAAGGTCAGTGCGGAAAAATCCCTTGCCCTGAAATGGGGCCATTTGGGTGGTATAATTTGGGTTCAGGGAACGATGGGTTTGGCCCTTCTGAAACAAACAGGCCCCTCCCAGCGGGGAGGAGGAGGGGCGGAAAAACAAAATCCCGGACACGGACCCTTTTTCTTCCGTCAAATCCAAAAGGGCCCGGAAAAGTTTCAAAAATTTTTTCTTTTTTTAAATTAGGCAGGGGTTTGGGGGGGTCCAGGGCTAGTGAAAGGGTGGGCATCAGCTCTCGGGGTGTTTCATTCTAGGCAATTTCAGGGTTTTCCCGTGTGTTAATTTGTGCCAAAAGGGCCCAAAAAAAAAAGGAGGAGGGGAGGGGGATGGGGTACCGGGGGGAAAGTTGTTAACCGCCCCGCCCCGGGCCCTTTTGGGAAAAGGGGGTTGGGCCCAAGGGGAATTTGGGGCGGAAGGGGGGAAAGTTGAGGAAGATCATTTTGTAGTGCCCCTCGCCCCCCAGGGGCTTGGGAAATAAAAGAACCCCCCCTTTCTTAAATAGGGGTGCTTGGATGCCCCCTTTTTCCCCAACCTTGTTTCCGTTTTAAAGGCCAAAAAAATAAAACAACAGTTACTGGGTGGCCCAACCTCCCTGGACCCCCGGGTACAAAAAAAAAACCCCCAAGCATTTTTCCTTCCACCCCCCCAAAATTAGAGAGAAAATGCGGGGGAAAAGGGAAAGACCTTGCTGATTGATAAAAACTGGGACATCTTTTGGGAAAAATTCCCTTAAATTTCCCCCAAAAAATGCCCAACGGTGGAAAAAAACCCATAAAGGCCCGTGACACCCAGAAAGGGTGCCCCAAGGAGGGGTTGGGCCCGGGCCTTGGAAGGAAATTTGGGGGAAGTTTAAATTTAGGTAAACCTCTGGTTTCTTTTTTTTCCCCCCTTCCCAAAAAAAAAGCATGAAATGCTGGGGACTTTTTTCCCAACACCCCAAAAGATCAGATTTTAAGATTGGCTGAGGGGACCCAATCTGGTTTAACCCCGGGGGGTTTTAAAGGGGGGCCCCGGGCCCTTTTTGCTTTTTGGGTTTTTCCCCAAAAGGGGAAAAAGGGGCCCGGTGGTCGTCAGCCCATGGGAAGGTTTTGGGCCCTGCCCAGAAAAAGGCCAAAAGGGGTTTTTTCTGGGGCGGGCCTTCCCAGCGGGAGGAGTAATTACGGGGACAAACGAAACCCCCGGCCTTTCCCAAAGATAAGGTGGTTGGTTTGGGCCTTTCAAAAAGATGAATCGGCCACGGGGTCGTGGGGTTTCCCCCCAAATTGGAGGAAACAAATTTTTTGGCCGGACTTACATTCTTTTAAACCCGGGGAAATGGTTTTGGAAAATTTTTTTTAAAGGGGGGGATTTAAATTTTTAGGGGAATTTTTCTATTTATTTTTTCCCTTGTTTTTTTTTGGTGGTGGGGATGTAAAAGACGGGGTTCTTTTCAAAAGGGTTTTTAAATTTAAAATCCATTTTTAAAAAATTTTTCCCAAGGGGGAAAATTTTGGTTTTTGGGGGGGATTAGGGGTTGGTTTAACAGCTATTTTTAGGGGGGGGGTTATTTTGGGCGGGGGAATTGGGCCCTAAGGAAAAATTTTCCCCCTTTAACAAATTTTTAATATGGGGGAAAAAGTCTTTTTTAAATTATTTTTTTGGGGTCCCTTTTTTGCTGGGAGATACGCAATTTCTTTGGTCCCTTTGGAACGAAAATGGGGGCTTTAATTTGGCCTTTTTCTCCCTACAATTTTTAAAAATTTGGCCCCTTGAGGAAAGGTCATTTTTTTAAATTTTTTTTTGGGTCATGCTGCTTTGAAATGCAGCAATATTTCGGGCATTTATAAAAAAATTGTTTTTTTCTAACAAAACAATTTGTTTTCACAAAATTAACCAAAGGGGCCCAAAGGGTCTTTGCTTTAAATTTTTGGGGGGGCATTTTGCTTTGAAATGCGGGAAAATTATTTACAGGTTCCTATTCAAAAAAATTGTTGTTTCTAATAGACATTTGTTCTTCACAATTTTTCAAAAAGTGGCCCATGGGTCTTTTTTTGAATTTTTGGGGGCATTTTGCTTTTGCATGCAGCAAAAAATTATACGGGTTTCCTATTCTAAAAAAATTTTGGTTTTAAAAGACTTTTGTTCTTCCCCAATTTTTCCAAAGGGGGCTAAAGGGTCATCCCTTTGAATTTTTGGGGGCTTTTTTGCTGTGACATGCGGGCTAAAAAAAGGGTTTTCCAAATTTCAAAAAAAATTGTTGGGTTTTCTAACAAAATTTGTTTTCACAATTACCAAAGTGGAAAAAGGGCTTTGTTTTTAAAATTTTTTGGGCATTTTGCTTTTGACATGCAGCCTACTACTAAGGTCCTATTCAAAAAATTTGTTTTTTCAAACCGAAAATTTGTTTTTCCCAAAAATTGTCCAAAGTGGCTCAAGGGTCATGCTTTAAATTTTTTGGGGGCTTTTTGCTGTGAACATGCAGCTATACTACAGGTCCAAATTCAAAAAAAAATGTTGTTTCAAAACAGCATTTGTTTTTTCCATAATTGTAAAAGAGTGGCTCAAGGGGGGGAGGGGTCCCTGTCAAAAAACGGGAAATTAAGGTGGGGACCCCTTTTAATGGAAACATTTTTGAAAAAAGGGACTTTTTTTTTCAAGATCTTTAACATAGTATCTTTTCCCTGTTTTGAGAAAAACCCATTTAATACAATGAAAAAAAAAAGAAAAAAGACTTGGGGGGGATTCCATCCTTTTTTAAAAAAAGTGTTTTTTAGAATTAAACTACTAAAAAATTTGCATGTCAAAATAGCTGGTAAAAAAATTCCCCTGAATTGTAAAAAGGGGGTACGGAAAATTTGGGACCAAGATGTAGGTTATTCAGAGGTTTTTGGGGGTAGGGGAGCAGGACAGAGAACAAAGAAACAGAGACAATTTCCTCCGGGCAGGGTTGAGTAAAATGGGGAAAAAGAATCCCAAAGAAAAAGGGGCCGGGGTGTAACCGGAGCTTTTAACCACCAGTTTTTCCCAAAGTGAAGTTAATTTTGGTCCCCCATCATACGGGGGGGCAAGCGCTCCCCAGGTTTGACGGGTGTATGAGGAAGGCTGGGTTCTCAAAACTTCCGCTTCCCCCAATCGTTTTACCCGGGGAAAATTTTTTGTTGCTGCGTCATCGGGGCCCTTTTTAAACCCTGGGGTTTGTTAAATGGATACGGACGCCACCCATTGGGGCTCCTAAACCGCACCCCTGTAACTCCGGTTTTGGGTTTCCTTGTTTGTGGCCCCAGAACATTTATATTCAATTTTCCAAAGTTCAACAAAAATGGTTGGTTAAAAGGGACCCCTTTTTCCCGGCATTTTTGTAATCTGGGGGTCGGGACGGGTTTTTAATGGTCATACGGGGCCCCGGACAGGGACGTTTATGTCCAGTTCAACTAAAATGGGGGTTTTGAAAGACTGTTTTTTCGGGCCCATTTTTTTAAAACTGGGGGTCAGCCCGGGTTTTTAAGGGGTCATTCTGCGGTACGGGGAAAAGAAATATTTTGTGTCCATTTCAACAAAAGGGGTGGTTAAAAGACTCCTTTTTGCAGCACTTTTTAATATTCGGGGGTCTTTGCAGGTTTGGGGGTCTTGCTTTTGGCCAGGCCCGGGAAATATTAAAATTGCCCAGTTCAAGTAACATGAGGGTTTTCAAATCATACTGCCTTCTGGCATTTTTTTAATTTGGGGGGTTTTGATGCAGGTTTAAGGGTCAGGCTGTGGTAAAAAAGGACGGGGGTAGTAAATTTGGTCGGTGTTTTTTTTTCTTTGACTTTTATAAAAAAAAGTGTGGGTTTCCCAAGAGAGCACAAAATCCATTTGACCCGTTGTGGATGTTAATTTCAGTTCTCCAGCCTTTTTTTTTTGGGTTTTAAAAATGAAGGTGTTGTTGCTTCCCATAGGGCTTTAATGGTAATCGCCCCATAATCGGCCCCTCACTATCGAAAAAAACCCTTTTCGATAGCGGACCCCCCGGGGCTAAAGACTTTTGTCGTTTTCGATAGCCAACGCAATCGCTCAACACTAGTTACTATTCAAGCAGCTGTGCTCATCTATAAAAGAGATAGATAATAAACATAGAAGAGAGGCAAAAGGGATCAGTCAGAAAACACCTGAAATGTGTCCAAGAAGAAGAGAAAGGAGAGCGAGTCAAAAGGCAAAAAAGAGTTTCTCTGGAAGAGAAATGGAAATTTTGGGCAGCCCTTCTCAAACCTTCGGGAAAAAGTTCGAACATGAAAGTGGGAAAAAAATTAAAAGGGAAAAGTGTAAAGGGGCCACCCCAAAAGGTCCCCCTACAAAAAGCAAACACAAAAAAAAAACAGCAGTTTGATTAAATGTGCAAGGGGGAGCCTTACATTTACATGTATAGTTGATATTGCAGTGTTTCATTTTAAAAAATTTTAAAGAATACTTATAATAAAATCACAGAAAAATGGGGCATAAATTTTTTATAAATTACAGGGAAAAAAAGGACCTATTTAAAAGGGCAAAGGGGAAAAAAAATTATTTTTCAATAGGTTTTTCTAAATTTTTAAGCCGGGAAAAGGTGCGAAAAATGCTGACGAGTCGCTCCCACTAGTAATTTTTTGAGGGGAAAGTTAGGTGTTCACATATATTTTATTTTTTTGTGTGCTTAGATTTCTTAATACTTTTGGGTTTATGTGAAGGTAAACAGGGAAATTTACTGTAATGCTATAAAAAAATGCCAAAAGTTTCTTTTTTCATAGACACAAATTTTTGTTTGATATTTGGAAAAAAAAGGTGGTGTCAGTGGGCCATGAAGAGAAGTAGCCCGCTTGGCACTGGTGTTAAGTAAGTACGAAAAGGCCAATTTTTAAATTTCCCTCCTTACCCTAATCCCCTTTAAAAACAAAAGGCAGAGATAAAACCACCCCTTTTTAAATTTAAAAAATGGTAACCCCGTCGCTTGGTTTTTCCCCAAAATTTCACACAAAACTGGGAAAACGTTTTTCGCAGTCCCTCTAAGTCACCACCATTGCTAAAAAAAAGTAAATAAAAGGGAAAAAGGTTTTTTAGGGTAATATGTAAAGGGTTTGAGGAAAAATTTTTAAAAAGGGGTTTTGTTGTCCCCAATTTTTCTACCATTTGGGAAATCCCATCTAAAACATAGGGAGAAAAACAAAAGGGAAGGGAAAAAAAAAGAGCCCC
>JAODAL010022056.1:0-65599 GCA_025379985.1 Phyllomedusa bahiana | reverse complement strand
AATTTAAATCTGCAAAAAATTTAAACAAAAAGGGTTGCCCTACGGGGCCCCTGTCCAAAAAATGTTTCCCCACTGAACAATCTCTAACACTAAGATCCAGCAGTGAGATTTAAATACCCCCCCCTTAAAGGGAATTTTTTTCGAACCTTGTATTTTTTAGATCCCCCACAATTTCATCCTTGTTAAAACGGGGCAAAAAATTGTTTTTTTAAATATTTTGGCTTTTTGTTTTAAATTTTAGGGAAAGGTTTCTTTTAAACCCAAAAATAAAAAACCACAAGAAGTTCACTTTTTTAACCTGTACCTAAAATGGGAAAACGAAAAAAACAATTGCATTAAAAATTTACCTTAACAGTAAGGGAAACTTGGAATATTATATTTACAGCAAGTTTCTTTTATTAAAGGTGTCTTCTTTAAAAAAAAACAAAAAAAACTACCATTTAGTTGATTATCTTTTGACCAACTCCTTTAGCCCCAACAATCAACTAATATTGCAGGGCGAAGTATTTTCAAGGCACAGATTTGCAGAATTACATGGCTCCTTTTTGAAATGAAAGGGCCAAATTCTTTAATCCCTGGGGGGGGGCCCAACTCCACCAAAGTTGACATTTCTCTTCCTAAGTGGTTTGGTGCTACTTTTAAATAGGGCTTTATTGAATGGGGAGAAAAAAGCTGGGGAAATTTGCCCAAGTGGTGGAAAGGGAAAAGGAAAAAAAAATTTACAGGAAGTCACCCGTAAAGTTTAGATGACATAGTCCACACAAAGCCCCAGCAAGAAGAAATGTTAGACTTACCATAAGATGACAGAACAAAACAAAGAGTCAAAAGGGAAAAAACATGGTGTCAAAGAAATTTGGACTTGGGAAAAGCTTGGGAAAAAAATGGAAAAACAAGGGCCCAAAATTTTAAAATTTTTTCCTAGGGTTCCCTGAAGTTTTTTTAACTTTTACTTTGGAATGCCATCAACTAGATTGTCGCCTGAAAGATCCTACTGTTTCCCAAATAGGTGTTTCTGGAGAATTTAAAGATGTTTGTGAAAGGAAGAATGCTTACCAGCTACCTACTTACAACTGTCCTTATGACCGTCCCACTAGACTTTCACTTTTTACTGCGATAGTCTTCAAATGCATTTCTCCACTTTCTGAGTTGAGATTTAAGATGCTTGGTGAGTATATTAAGGATAATTTAGCCAAGAAAAATATCAGTTGACTTCTGCAATCACTACTAACCAGTTCTTTGTACCGAAAAAGATGGCCATTTCTGTCTTTCAATTGACTATAGGAAACTTAATCAAATAACACAAATAACTGCCAAGAATCGTTCCTCTTATTCCAGATTTACTAGAAAGAATATTGTCAGCTAAGATCTTTACCAAGTTTGATTTGTAAAGGTCCTACAATCTTGTCCTCATATCACTTCGGGATAAGTAGAAGATGGTTTTTCATACACAGTATGGGCATTTTGAATCTGTTGTCAAGCTATTCGGGCTTTACAATGCTCCAGCTACTTTTCAGCACTTTACTGTTTTTTTGCCATTTTTGGATCAATTTATGGTGGCCTATTTGCATTACATAGTCATATTCTTTGTGAACCAAAGCAAGTTTACTTGGTATTGAGGTATGTTACATAAAAAATTAAACAGTTAAATGGAAAAATTTCAATTTCTGAAGAGAGATATTCAGTCCCTTGTATACTTATGGACTTCAAAGTATAATTGGAAAGCCCAGGAAAGTCCGAAGCTCACCATATTGCTTTCATTCCATTCCTTCAACTGTATTCCTGCTGTGTTGCCTCCTTAGCACTGTTTCTAATGTCCAACTCACTTCTCTCCTAGGTAACACATTCAGCACTTTTAGAAATTCTACCAGCATAGTATTTGTGTATGCTTTTGAAAGCACAGGATACATACTCTGTATATAGTGTGTTTTTCCCACTAGTTTTATAGTATAGTTTTCAAAAGTGACCATGTTATATAAAATTTAATTTTTAGCAGCAATTATAGAAATATGTCCTCTTTGTTATTTCAGATGGTCTACCTGGATGGCCTCAAAAAAGTTAAGCCCTTCCTCCTCCTACAGCTTTATACAGCAGTTACCTAAACCTGTCATGTAGTCACTAATAGTAAGTTTCGATGTCAAATTTACAAGCCGACACTCAGATTTCTGTCACAAATTTGCTGTAAATTTCATCATATGACATAGGGCAAAAAAGCTTTATATAAAAGTTAAAGTAATATAAGTACAAAAATTTGTGCTTAAATGAGCAACGAAGTGGTATAGAGGAGAAACAATACTGCCCTTGAGGGCTTACAGCCTGGAAGAAGAATGATCCCTTTATAGTGCTATTGTTCATAGTATGGCACTTTTGTGTTTTTTATGTTGTTACTGTTTAAACATTGAAGATATATTATTTTGGTACAGTGTGAAGCACTGGTGTAACTAGGATTCATAGGGCCCCATAGCAAATCAAGATGGGGCCCCAGCACCTTATGACAATAAGCTGAAACCGCAGCATAAGTTCCAATAATTAAAGGTATATATAATACTGCTATACATCAGAGAACCCAGATAATAGTGCTGGAGAGCAGAAAACCACCAACTACTTGTTACCTACAAAAAGGAACAAAGTTCCTGAATCCTGAGTGGGCCCCATCAACCTCTGGTCCTCATAGTTGTGGCTTTGGCTGCTATGACTATACTTACGTACATGGTGTGAAGATATAATTAATAAAAAGGGTATATTTTGTTATCACACTTATAAAAACATACACCAAATATAAGTCTATTAAACACCACCGCGCTCCCCTAATTCATAAGCCATTCATTAATGCCAGTTGAAATCAATTGATAAATACAATATAAAAACCCCAATACTCTATCCACGATAAATAGATCACATGTGTGTTTCCTAATTGCAGTATCACAATAGGTACTAAAACATGCACATCCAAGATTTCTAAAAGGTAAATAGAAGAAAACAATTTCACATATCTATACCAATTGAACCAATGATTTAATCCTGAAGTGCACGATTTAAGATGCACTTCAGTAAATGGCAACAGCGGACTTGGCCGGTGTGATTAACAGAGTCCTACCTTGTACTGGTGGGTACCCGCTCAGACACTTCAGCCAGCAGCGTTTGCGCTGCCACTGACACAGACAGCTAATGTTGAGGTCACTCAAAGCTACAGAAGCCCTCGAGCTCTAAAAATATTCGACACAAAAAAGCGAACTTCTCCAGCTCAATCCAGGTGGTGGAAAAACGTAAAAATCCCTTTATTTATAAATACATCTTAAAAGCGGAAAAAACATAACTTCATGCCGTGATAGCACGCTAACGCGTTTCGGAAACAATATCCTTAATCATAGCATATCTCAAGTGATAATGACAAAACATTATATAGAAATACTTAATCACATGATCTAATAGGAAATAGCCGTTAACCCTAGCATGACCTACACCAAACACATAATTAAAATCAAACAATAAAAACAGCTCACGGTATCAGTATTGATAAAGTATGTCGTGTCTCTTGTTAAGACCACGGGGGTAGAGAGATACGCTATGGTTAAGGATATTTTTCCGGAAAGCGGTTAGCGTGCTATCACGGAAATGAAAGTTTGTTTTTTTTCCGCTTTTAAGATGTATTTATAAATAAAGGGATTTTTACATTTTTCCACCACCTGGATTGAGCTGGAGAAGTTCGCTTCGGATCTACTTCGGATCTGTCCGCGCTGCATCCGGGGGTGGAGTATCTTCGGTGCGCTGTACCCTACCTGTTTTTGAGTCTAAAAATATTCAACGCGTTTCGGAGCAGCAGGTTCCTTTGTCAAGTGTACTGGTCCGTCTTACACAAATAGCTTGTCTGGGCTTTAGAAATTATGTGAAAGTATTTTTGTTTATTAGTTTTTGGGTTCTGTAATCTTTCATTTAGGTTGTATGTGGTACTATTATGTGGCTATATATATATACAACTAAGTAGTGTTTGAATTTTGGAAATGTCTGGCAGTATAAGATAGCTTTACAAGGCTCTCGTTTTGCATACACTGGGTGTATGAGGCCAAATACATGCAATATACACCCTGAACTTTATTGGCACATACACCCAACTGTGTGAACAGAGCCTTACAATATCATTCTCATATAAAAAGGCAAGAACACGCCTGATTTTTCATGAAGCTTGCCTTTTATGTACTTAGAAATAGCATGTAGTGTACCCAAACCTCTATGTAGCTTCAGACCCACTCAGAGATTTTTGCTTCCAAAACAGTGATTAAAGGCATTGCTATGGGTGGGCACCAAAATGACTGCTTAGCACAGTGTACTATATACTCTGATGCCACAATATCTTCATGTCCAGCTTGCAGAATGAGGTGCTCTGGCTGTAAGGTGCAATGGACAGACTAACAGATAACTGAATTAGGTTTATCATGAGATAAAACACTAGGTTGATTAGAAACCTCAAAGAAAAGAGCACAGGAAGGCTGAAGCTTTGAGAACCAATTTACTTAAGAGAATGAATTGCTTCTTATAGATGACAATGTCTTAATGACGTGTAATGGCTGTCTCCACCTGGGGACCAGTAAATTTAATTGTCATCATTTTCATGCTTTTGTAACTTGGATCTACTAAGAGCACAGGATTATATAGTTACATAGATTTTAAGGCCAAAAAAGACAGAAGTCCACCTAGTTCAAGGTGGAAGCCAATTGTCCTCATTTTAGGGGAAAAATTCCTTCCCGACTCCAATCTGACAATCAGAATAAATCCCTGGATCAACAACCCAGCAGTCTAAACAGATCACGCAGCAAGCGCAGCAGCTTAATCAGATGACTTCGATGATGCAGCAGCTCCTTGCCACTCAGCAGCAGCAGTCGGCTGCCTTGGCTACATCCGTGGCTGCCGCTTCAGGGATGGCCGCCGGTTTTCCATGCCGACGAAGTTTGAAGGGGATCCTAAGGCCTGCAGGGGCTTCATCACCCAATGCTCCCTCCACCTGGAACTTATGGCTGGTCAGTTCCCGTCTGAAACGTCCAAGATGGCCTTCGTGGTCAGTCTCCTCTCCGGGAAAACCCTGGCCTGGGCGACTCCACTCTGGTACCGAGGCGATCCAGTCACAGCTGATCTTGCGACATTCCTGCAGGAGTTCCACAGCGTCTTCGAAGAGCCTGCCCGCGCTTCATCTGCTGAGACTGCCTTGCTGAACTTACTGCAAGGGAACTCCTCTATAGGTGACTACGCCGTGCAATTCCGCACAATAGCTTTGGAGTTTGCTTGGAACTATGCAGCGTTGTGTGCCACATTCAAAAAGGGCCTCTCCAGCCATATTAAGGATGCCCTTTCCACCAGGGACCGTCCGTCTTCTTTAAGAAGCTCATCCATCTGGCAACCCGTATTGACATTCGTCTCTCGGAGAGACGAGAGGTGCTCCGTCAAGAGCGTGAACCGGCACGAACACGTCGTCTACCCCGTCTTGCGCCGGTGTTTCTTCGCCTTCCACTGCCTCCTTCGCAGCCAACCATGGAAGAGGCCATGCAAGTGGACAGAGCCCACCTGTCTCCGCAAGAACTGACTCGACGACGTGAGGAGAACTTGTGCCTCTACTGCGGCAGCCCTGAACACTTCCGTAGGGGTTTTCCGCTCCGTCTGCAGAGTCCAGAAAACGTGCGCACCTAGGCTTCCTGGGAGAGGCGTCCCTAGGTGTGAGCAATCCCTCTTCACGGCTCATGTTACTGGGTCTTATCACAACCAATACTGGAATCTCGTTCCAAGTGGCTGCCTTCCTGGATTCTGGTTCGGCTGGGACTTTCATGGATGCTACTTTGGTGACCAAGTATCGTCTCTCGGTGGTCCGATTAGACCAACCCTTGGCCATCTCATCCATTAGTGGTGAGCTACTGAGCGACTCAATCCTCTTTCGGACAGAACCGGTGGTCCTACAAGTAGGAGCTTTGCACAAAAAGAGGATTGCATTCTTCGTGCTACCCCGTTCTTCTTCGGCTGTCCTCCTGGGACTTCCGTGGCTGCAGTGTCACGCCCCTATGCTCGACTGGAAGACGGGTGAAGTTTTGCGTTGGGGACATGACTGCCAGTCTCGCTGTCTTTCGGAACCTCGCTGAGTGCACCCCATTCCTCCACAACCTTCCCTCAAGCCCCTACCGGGCCTGCTGCTTCCATATCAAGACTTCCAGGATGTCTTCTCCGAAAAGCAAGCAGAGACTCTTCCATCTCATCGTTCCTACGATTGCCCTATAAACCTGCTGCCTGGGACTAGTCCCCCCCGAGGTAGGGTCTACACGATCTCCATACCCGAGATTCAAGCTATGTCGGCTTACATAAAAGAAGACCTTCAGAAAGGCTTCATCTGCAAATCTACTTCTCCGGCCGGTGCCGGTTTCTTCTTTGTGGAGAAGAAGGATGGATCTTTCCGGCCGGGCATCGACTACCGCGGTCTCAACAAGATCACCATTAAAAACCAGTATCCATTACCACTGATTACCGAGCTCTTTGATCGTCTCTGGGGAGCTAAAGTCTTTTCCAAGTTGGATTTGTGGGGGGCCTATAATCTCATTCGGATCCGAGAAGGTGACAAGTGGAACATGGCTTTCAATACTCATGATGTGCACTTCGAGTACCTGGTGATGCCCTTTTGCCTTCACAACACTCCAGCAGTTTTCCAGGAATTGGTCAATGACATTTTCAGAGATCTCCTATACTCCTGCGTAGTCGTCTACTTGGATGACATTCATTGTTTTTGTCTCCCGATCTGGAGACCCACCAGTCACATGTGCGCCAGGTCCTGAGATGTCTGCGTGAGAACCATCTCTATGCTAAGCTGGAGAAGTGCCTATTCCACCGAACCAGCCTCCTATTCCTCGGTTATATAATCTCGGGTAAGGGTCTGCAGATGGACCCCACTAAACTGTCCGCAGTCCTGCAGTGGCCTCGACCTGTTGGCCTCCGGGCCATACAACGCTTCTTGGGATTCGCCAATTACTACAGACAGTTCATCCCACACTTTTCGATGTTGGTGGCACCGATTGTGGCTCTCACCAAGAAACATGCCAACCCAAAACTGTGGCCAACAGCTGCCGATGAAGCTTTTTTCAAGTTAAAGGTAGCATTCGCCTCTGCACCCGTGTTGTCCCTGCCTGATACAGTGAACCCCTTCTTTTTAGAAGTTGACACCTTTTCCGTAGGGGCTGGGGCGGTTCTCACCCAAAATGGGTCCAAGGGCAAGACTCGGAACTGTGGATTCTTCTCTAAAACATTTTCGCCTGCTGAAAGGAACTACACCATTGGGGATCGGGGGCTTCTGGCCATCAAGCTTGCTTCTGGAAGGGGCTTGGCACCCAGTAAATGTCTTTACTGACCACAAGAATCTTCTCTACCTTCAGACCACACAACGTCTCAATCCACGTCAAGCCAGATGGGCCTTGTTCTTCTCCCATTTCGATTTTATTATACACTTCCTTCCAGCTGAAAAAAATATCAAGGCGAATGCCCTGTCTCGTGCTTCTGATGTTATTGGAGAAGAAGCCACACCTCAGCACATTGTACCTCCAGAACTTCTGATATCCGCAGCTCCCATAACCCTCCAACGTGCTCCCCGGGTAAGATGTATGTGCGCCCCGCACTCCGGTTAAGAGTTCTGAAATGGGGCCATTGCTCTCGCAAAGCTGGACACTCTGGGGTTTGGAGGTCTTGTTCCCTGATTTTCTGGTTCTACTGGTGGCCTGATCTCGCTAAAGATGTGAAGGAGTTCATGGAAGCCTGTACCACCTGTGCCCGCAACAAGTCTCCTCGACTCAGACCTGCCGGTACCTAGCAGTCCATGGGGCCACATTGCTATGGACTTCATCACGGATCTACCTCCCTCTGACGGAAATACGGTTATCTGGGTGGTCACTGACCGTTTGTCCAAAATGGCGCACTTCATTCCCCTGCCTGGTCTTCCTTCTGCTCCTCGACTCGCCAATCTCTTTTTTAAACATATCTTCCGGCTGCATGAACTTCCCCAACATATTGTTTCAGATCTGGGAGTTCAATTCATCTCCAGATTTTGGCTAGTTCTCTGATCGCTACTACAAGTAGAACTGGACTTGTCTTCCGCGTACCACCCGCAATCCAATGGACAAGTGGAGAGAGTGAACCAGGTCCTGGGAACCTATCTCCGCGACTTTGTATCTGCTAGACAAGATGATTGGTCCGGTCTGTTACCATGGGCGGAGTTTTCGTATAATTCTCTGGACTCTAATTCTGCTGAGGCGTCGCTCTTCTTTATTGTCTTTGGTCGGCACCCTCAGCACCTCCTTCCGCTGCCCTCTGCCTCCTCTGATGTTCCTGCAGTGGACAATCTGGTCCGAGTCCTATCTGCCATTTGGAAGGAGACACGTCAATCTTTGCTTCAGGCCTCTGCCCGCATGAAGATTCATTATGTCCGCTTTAAAATCCCCAGCTATAAGCTGAGTCCCCGTTTTTTAGGACCCTTTGAAGTCCTGAGGTGCATCAATCCGGTGGCCTACAAACTCCGGCTTCCTACTACTATGCGCATCCCAAACTCCGTCCACGTCTCTCTGCTAAAACTGGTCACCCAAAACCTTTTCTCTCGGTCAGTGCTTCCTCCGTCTCCCGTAGCTAACTCTACCAATGTTTTTACTGTCAAAGAAATTTTGGCCATGAAGAGGGTTAGGGGGAGACGATTTTTCTTGGTCGACGGGAAGGGGTTTGGGCCGGAGGAAAGGAGAGGGGTGCCGGAGGATAACATCCTGGACCGGGGTCTCTTCTCTAGGTTTATGCGGGCCAGGAAGAGGGGGAGGCCTAAAGGGGGGGTACTGTAACGGGTCTCCCTGCGACCCCCGTGTCGGGTCACGGGCACACCCGCACCTCATTGGTGTCCTCAGCTGCGGGCAGCGCCGCAGCCCAGTACTCGGTCGGCGGGCGCGCCCGCAGCTCTGATCACTTACCTCGCCCCGCTCCTGTTCTCGTCCTGGCATGCAATCCTGCTGCTGGTCGGGTGCGTGCTCACCCCCTAGGGCCTAGAGAGGAAGCGGTCCATTGTGTCTAGCTGCCGTTCCTGTGTATGTATCTTTCTGCCTCCGTCCCTCGACCACGTACCGTTGCCGCCTGTCCTGACCTTTCTGCCTGTCCCCGACTACAAGCCTGCTCTACGATTTTGAACCACGTTGCACCTGGGCCGCCACCACAAGCAAGTCACGTCAGGGGTAGCGACCTGGTAGCAATCCACCGCAGCAAGTCCATCCCGCTTTGCGGCGGACTCTGGTGTGGCTATCACCATCACTTGTGGTGGTCCAGAGGATCCGCTACCACTGACCGACACAATATGTTATGTGCCTCCGTGCTCAATGTGCCTCGATAGGTGCATTACAAACACTACCAATGATATGCTTGGTGCCGAGATTAGCGCAAATTGCGGCACATAGCTTATCATTGGAAAAGTATGTAATGCGCCTAACGAGGCGCATTGCGCACAGAGGCGCATGATATTTCTTTACCAGTTTATATGTGATAGGCGTTCTACATAAACTTGTAATGATAAGTTATGCGCCTTTGTGCACAATGTGCCTCGATAGGCGCATTACATACACTTCCAATGATATGCTATGTGCTGCGATTCGTGCTAATCGCGGCACACAGCATTTCATTACAAGTTTATGTAAAGCGCCTAGCACATATTAACTTGTAATGCTATGTTATGTGCCTCCGTTGTGCAATGCTCCTCGATAGGCGCGTTACATACACTACCAATGATATGCTATGTGCCTTGATTTGCGCAATGTGCCTAAAAAGGGGCAATGCACCTTTTTAAGTGCATTATGTTTACTATGCAAGGTATAAATGACACCAGATTTTTGAGAGGATCGTACTTTCAGGCGCACTTTACAATGATTTAATGTGCCTTAGAACGCGAACATTTACTTGAACAGTAAAATGCTCGAATCGGCTCGAGTTCTAAAAAATCATGAAGTTCGACTCGAACTTAACTTTTCTTAACTGGCTTGATGAACACTAATTATGAATACTTGAAGTGGTTTTCTCACTACAATGATTAACTTTTAATAAGTAGGAAAAGGGAAATGAAGAATATTATCAAATACATTGCTATGTTGATTTTGCTTTGTTCCAGAGATAAAGGTTTTTATCTCCTCTTAGAGTACACAAGTTTCTCTGGTTACCAAACACCTTTTTCCACCTCTCACTGCTCTCCCTCATTGATCCAAGCTGCCGTCAGTCACTCAGTTTAACCATGGTGAGTCCTTCACTGCAGAGTCTTATATCTAGCAACAGATTTTGTTTACTTGAGTGAAGGACAAGTTTTCACGCTTTAGAGCTCTGTAGTTTGTGTAGAATTACAAATCTCCTGCCCTCATGTCAGTGTAACAGGAATAGCAAAGCCTATATGTCAATCACTGCTATTGACCCTCCCACGCCGTAGATAATGCATTGTCTATGGGGCCGGGGAGCGGCGCCCCCGCCGCGCTCTGGCCCCGCCCCCGTCCCGCCCCTTATTCACGCCGGATTTGTGAGTGCAATCCGGCTCACAAATCCATCGGGAATAAGCCGTGTGAACATGAACTTAATCTGGTTTCGTATATAAACATTGTAGTAAAGAACCTTAATATTTGTATCAAAACATGTAACCATTCATGAACTTTAACATCATTTGAATGTTTGCCATTCTGACAAATCTCATGTAGTCAGATCTCTTGAATAGTCATGTAATTTGTCTTGTCACATGAACTCGTCTTGATTTTGCAATAGACCCTGTGGCTCATAATGTTTATTTTTACTTAGCAATTACTCAGGGCCAATAAGGGATCTTTGACATGAATCTAGAGTAGGATTTTATTGTGAGCCTGTTTATACTTAGTAGTAAATGCTATTTTTCATTCATTATCCCTATGATTGTGGCCTTGATGAGAACATTAATTAATGAGTAAAAATTCCACTCCTGCATCTAGCTTCTCACAGAATGTCATGTATAAATGAGCTGGGCAGCAGAAAAAAGCGGCTTCTTAAGGTCAAGTAAACTGTTTAAGGGGTTTTGTCTGTTAAACAAAGATGCTCCAAGGTTTTCCTTTTTTTTCTATAACAGAAACGCAAATGTACACATGAATGGCTCCAAAATGTGATCCGCTTACAAAGATGACAATATTTGTTTCATTCCGTCGCACATGGACAGTGAACATGTCTGACCTCTAACTGAACTCTCCCAAGCACAACTCCTTACAATCCCTATTGCCAAATCCGTGCCATTCTTCCATGGCTCACAAACAATTTAATTTTATGTACCAAGACCCACTTTACAAAGTGTCTGAAATAAAAAAGGGGCCCAATAGCATTTACTGTAGAAGCAACATACACCATACCCTCTTTTTTTAAATAATATATTAATTTTTAAATATTATATAATATATTTAATATATATATTTAAAAATTTTATATTATATAAATATACTATATTATATATTATATTCATGTTATAAATGTATAACCCTCTTTATTTCATGTTAAAAGCCTCTTATTTTCTTGATATACAGTTATATTTTTAGTCCCATGTTAGGGTATAAATATATATACTTTTAATTCATAAAAATTAAGGATTTTACTGAAAAGCATATAAATATGTGTGTGTGTAATATAGTTGTGTATGTATTGTTTTTAAATATAGTTTTGTGTGTGTGTTTTATACCACAAATTTATTTTAACACATAAACAGTACATATACATATATACACACACCATTTTTTTCATATATAACCCTATATTTTCATGCAAACAGATGCCTTACCCGTGTCAGTCACTCACTGGTTGCCCACCCGTCAGGATACAGTAAAAAACTCAGCACTCTCCCCCAAAAGCTTCCAAGCGCTGCTCCCCCCCTACTCTCCCCTAGTCTCTGTTACCGCCCTACCCGTGCTCCCCGCTCTCGATGAATCAGATCATTTCTAAATCACCCGAACCCCCCAGCCCCCTAAAAGATTTCACACGTCGGCACCAATTCTCGGGAAATGCACCGCGGGCGTTAGGAAAATTCGCAACCCTACAGTTTTTAAAAAGGCCCCTGAAAATAAACTTTCGGTTGGCCCACCAAGACCCCAACGCTATCACACACCTGCATCCCTCCCTTTGGGCACTCACAGGCCTTTCTGTATTAGATTACAGTCTGGGTGGCAGGTTCATCCATTTTTTCATGTAACCACCCCCTATTTATAAAAAAGGGCCCGGACCATTGTAAACTGGCATTTCTTCCCTTTTGTTTCACCATAACCCTAATAGTTTGTAAGCTCTCACGAGCGGGGCCCTACCCTTTGTGTCACAATTGTAAGTATTTTTAAATGTGTAATGACTGTATGACCCTTGAATTTGAAAAGTGCTCGGAATATGTTGGCGCTATAAAGTTTATTATTTTTTTTATATAGTTATATGACTTATATCCATTGTACGGGTAATAATTTACGCATATAACTGTTATGCATGAAAATATAGAGGTGTATATGCATGAAAGCATATATGTGTGTATATATATATATATATATAATATATATACTGTATATTCATGAAAATATAGAGGTGCATATACATAAATCATTATGTGTGTGTTTTTATATATATAAATTTTATATTTATGTCTGTAAGTGTTTTTTTATATATGTGTGTGTATATATATTATTATACACCCCAATATACAGTCCCATATATATACAAACACATGCTTTCATGTATTTACACCTCTATATTTTCATGCATATACAGTATATAGTATATATGATATTATATACCATGTGTACGTGGTATATAATATATACTGCATATATACTGTATATGCATGAAAATATAGAGGTGTATATGCATGAAAGTATATTGAAAGTATATATGTGTGTGTATATATATATATGTACTGAATATGTGAATATTATATAACAGCTTTTAGTTTTTTTCCCCCAAATAAGGATGCTTTGACACAGTAAAAAAAAATTTTTTTTAAAAAATTTTCAAATTTTGAGACGGGATTCGACCCTTAAGAATAGTGGAAAAAGGGCATCAGGTTTTTTTCAAAAAGAGGTAAAACTTGGGTAATGTTTTTGTCCCCCCAGTCTTTTTTTCAGGTAAAACCGCATAAGGCTTAAATGTGGGATGTTTCCCTTGGGGAAAAAACAGATGTAATTTTTATGCCCCATAGCATAAAAGGGGATACATTCGGGGGGTGTGACAACTTTGCAATTCAAAATAAAACATACATTTAACTGTGAATCGATCATTTATCTAAAAATTAGTAGATTTAATTGATGAAATGACATAGGTTTCAATTAGAAAATTTGAAAAAAGAATTGCGGACACCTTGGGGGAATAAAAAATAAACAACAATCCCTCTGGGGCTACAAAACATTTTTTGAGTGCGATAGTAAAAATCGTTACTTTGCTTGTGGGCGACGAAAAGTAACCAAACCGCCCGCGGGAGGAGACTGGGAAAAAAAACCAGACCCCGTGAGGCCCTTTTGGATTTGTCGGCGCACACGTTTCCAAAAAAAGGTAAATAATCAAGTAATGATTCTGTTTTTTATGAAACTTTTTTTTTTTTTTTTTTGTGTACAACAATAGTTAAATATATATTGAAACAAAAAAGTAAGATTTTTCCTATAGGACAGATAGAGTTAAAAAAGCTAACCAAGCCTGTGATCCTTTTTTCCCCCCCCGTCCTTCCAGGGTAGCTATACATTGTTTTTAACGTGTTTTTAAGACCCCTCTTTTTTTAATTGTTGTATGCCGAATAAAGGGCCAGAGGCCCAGAAACCTTGCGTTCACAATTATTTTACTGCACTGCAGCCTATATTGGAATAAAGAAAAGTTTGTTTTTCCTGCGGGTTTCCATTCTGGATGCACATTTTGGATTATTATAATTGTGTGTGTTAAATATATAATATTATATAATATATTAAAATTTTTAAATATAAATATATATATATAAACAAAAAAGAAAATATAATACAAACACAGCTTTCATGTATTTACCCCCCCCTTTATTTATGAAAATTTACATATAAGAATATTATTATTTTCCCATGTGTACGTGTTATATGATATATACTGTATATATACTGTATATGCATGAAAATATGGAGGTGTTTATACAGAAAGTATATTGAAAGTATATATGTGTGTGTATATATAAGTATATATGTATGAATATGTAAATATAATGGTTGTTATTAATATATATATATATATATATATATAATATGGTTTATAATATCATTTTCACATCATCTAAGTTGTATTATCACATTAGGTGTTGTATTTGCTTACAGGTGATCTTTACCATATGTTGGCATGAAAATGAATAAAATGTTTACTGGTTACAGATGTTTGATAGGTAAAAATGGAAAAAAACATTTAAACATGAAATGATACCCCGCGGGGCACAAGTATTTCAAATAAAATTCTCCTATTTAATGCAGTGTCAAGTTACTGCACCAAACCTGCTTTACTCATATAACACCATTTGAAAGTGTTTCCCTATTGAACTTTTGTTTAAATTCACATTCTTCTCTGATATGCACATGAACATCCCATCAACCAGGCCTGTTTTTATTCATTTTGGCTTGTTTTGCAGCAAGCATATAATAAAACCCTCTACATGTATACATTACACATAGTTGTTGGGTATTTTTCTGTCACATCTCATCTCAGCAGACACTGTGGGAAATAGAATCAGTCTCGGCATATTACTACAGTGATTAAAATGCATGGGAATGAAAATCCCTTTCGGGGCATCACAGTATAAAGTGAAATAGATGATATGAAATGTTTTTATACATGTATATATATATATTTATTTTTGTTATTATCATACCTATTATAAATGTGATGAAATTAATTTTGCGCAGGATTCATTGAAAGAGTTTTTTCCCCACATTGTTGCTTTAAAAGAGAAAAAGTTTACCACTAAAATTTATTGTTACAATTTTGCTTTATTTCACAGTTGGGACAGTTCTTATCTCCTGCTTGTTTACAAAAGCTCCCCTAGGATTAGTAGCTTGAAAAGAAGAAAATTGTTGGGTGCTTTACTGTATGATTGGTTGTGTTTCAAAAAATTAAAACAAGATCCAAATCAATTTATGGCTATAAAAAGTCAGCGTTAGGGATTTTAACTGGTCTACAGGTTTTTGCTTTCAGGTCCTCATTGTCTCCAGTCTTGCGATGCTGCAAATCTAAGGCGTGTTCACCGGGTTTTTTTTAACCGGGGGATTTTGTGAGCGGATGCGTCGAAAAACCGGGGAATAAAGGGGCGGGATGGGGGGGGCCGGGGAGCGGCGGGAACGCCGCTCCCCGGCCCCCCTAGATGTCATTATCTACGGGCGCCCCGCCAAAATAATGTCATTTGGACTTTTCTCCCCCCCAGGGGTTTGCCGGCGGGGAGGGGCGACGGGAAACCCTGTTCTCTATGAAGAGTGGATACCCTAATTGTGCCGCGGATTTGGGGCCCCTAGCACCAAAACCGGCGCGCAGTACGGGGCCAATCCCCGGACAAAAAAGCGTTGAACGAGGCCTAAAATCACTTACAGTCTGACGTGATATCTGACATGATGTCCGAGGATGTGATGTCAAAGTGTAAGTGCCATGGGAATTGAGATGAGGGGGGTATGATGATAAAACCTGCACACTAGTTAAAGAAACACTAAGGGCATGTCCCCATGGCTGGTTTTTCAGACGTTTTCAGTTTTGAAAAAGCCTCTGAAAACCCGGGAAAACTTTTTTAACGGACATTTTTGGAAAATCGTCAGGGTCCCCACTGCAACGTATTTTCCGCCGAATGTTTAGACCGCCGGTGGTCCGAAAAAAATTTGAACATGTTCATTATTCAGTTCGGTTTTTTCAGGGAATATAAAATTCTTGTAAAGGGGGGGGCTTATCTCCCAATGTGGAGGAAAGCCACCCCCAGCGGCCCTGTGCACAGCGAAAACAGTGCAAAAACCCCTCTTAATCCGACGGGTTTTTGCCCGTGCTTGGGGGACAGCCCTAAAAAATGACCAAAACCCCAAAAAAGGTCACTGCAATAGTTATGATCAGATTTAATGAAACGGTCAGCATAAAAAAAAAAAATAGGTTCAGAGCATGTGGAATCCAAATTTGTTCACGAGTTCAATAAAATTGAAAAGGGACAAATTCGAGCAACACTATTTACGATATACTGATTGCTGTCATGGTAACTGATCTTACCTTTCCTAATACTCAAGTACAAAAGTGTAATGTTATTTTGATTTGACTAATTTGTGAAAAAGAAGCAATTGATGCATTTTCAGTAGATCTATACTTAAGCAATATACTTGCAAGCCAGTATGAGGGTGCACTAGAATTACCCATAGCCGTTTCCTCAGCTGGTGTGAAAGCTTGTAAGAACAGAATGAAATTGTGAGTTAAAGGGGTTTTTCACTAATCAATCATCTTTCCTCATCCCCGTTCCTTGGTTTTATTTTGAATTGGGGTGTTTTAGGTTCTTTTGGGTAAGTGAAGCCCGGTATGTAGCTTTAGCAACCGTGCTGGCGCCTATCATGAGAGAAAATTTCAGGCGTAGCTATAGCGACCCGAGGAGCTGAGCAGCACATACAAAAGGGGGTATTAGGTTTGGGGGACACGTTAATGGAACAAATTCAAATGACTTGTTTTTGCAAGATCTTTAACATAAAAAGCAATCCTTGTAGTGAGACAACCCCTTTAAAACAACCCAAAGGTAATTTTACAGTAAATACACTATTCACACAAAACTTCATGCTATTTAATTTTAAGTACAAACCTACTGCCTCAAAGTCCCTTTTATGTGGGATATAGCTGTAAAGGATTATAGCTCAAAGCCCCAAGGGTGTATTTAATTAAACAAAATCCCCGGAATATTCACTTCTTCCATTGTGTCTCTCCAATGGCATGAAGAAAGAAATAATGCAAAGGAATCTAAAATCCATAATTGTAAATACCAATGTTCTGGGTCAGTGACCTAATCCCGAAAAAATGCCCCTTTTCTTTTGACAGAGACATTTTTTATGGATTTTTGGAATTGTGAAAGATAGTCTGTTACCGAAATGTCAACATACAGTCATATTCATTACATCAACATCCTATAAGTCCTCGTTAGCGTTTCCTTGGCCCCCTAAAGTAAACGGTGAGTGCTCAATTGCCCGGAGTTTTTTGATTACTAATACTATAGGGTGAGATAAGAGATGTTTTATGAAGTGAAAAAGCCTTGTTAGTATCCTACCAGTTTTTACAGCTACATTGGCGATATAACCATATATTCCTATGCCAAAACCCAGGGCTTAGTAGGGAAAACAAAGACGTTGACCCTTTTTTTTTTTCTTTTTATCACATAAAAATTTTAATGGTAAGCCAAAATTGTTTTCACACTCAAGGAGTTAGGCCCATTTCATACATTATGGGAAATTGTTATGATGTTTCTGATGTCCATTGAAATATCACATCTTTTATCATAATGGAACATAAATTTCTTTTGGATATGTTGAACTACCAGAACTTAACTTTTTTGGAAAAGAGCTTTTTAAATGTGTTGCTTATGAAATTTGGGATAGACAGGGCCCCCGAAGATGGACAGTCAAAAGTGTCTTGTCAAACCAAATCTATTTTTTTTGGGGCAAATACTTAAAGGGGTTTCTGACTTCATTGATCATCTTTCCCCAGTCCTCTTTTTTGGTTTCCTTTTAATTCAGGGGCTGTTTACTGGCTTCCCCTAGGCTGCATAGAAGCCAGGGTTTTGTAGAACAGTGCTGGGGCCCATCAGGAAAGATCAAAAAGGGCTGTAGCTATGCGACCTGATGAGCTGATGCAGCCCATACAAAGGGGGTTTTCTAAACAAGGTGGTATTGTTAATGGACACATTTTGCAAAATGACTTGTTTTTGAAAAATCTTTAACATAAAAAGCAATCCTTGTAGTGAGGCAACTCCTTTAAGGAATATGTTGGATATGGAATGCGCTATTCTTTCTGTTGTGACCCACGACAGATAAATGGTGCAGCAACTCTAATACACCTAGCCCAATGTATGCAAAAACAAGATTTTGTGCCCAAAAAACATTTCCTCGAAAACCCAAGTGTTGGAGTCTTTTTATCCAGTTCCCGACCGGGATTTTCCCCTTCTAAAACCCGCACATTTTCCTTTTTTCCCCGTACATGAGGATTTGAAAAACCTAAAACATTTTTTTTACTAATACCCCTAATTTTGTCCCCTTTTTGTGATGTGTTAGGCTTTATTTAGATGCAAATACAGCAAAAAAGCAGAACTCTACAAATACTAAGAGCTAGTCAAAGTGAATATATGAACTATTTTAACCCCCTTTAAAACTGGGGACCCCCTAGGACTTTTCCTGGTCCCTGCAGAATTCCCAATACAAATACCTGAACTACAAACCCCCTGTACACATCTTCCATGAACAAACTCCCCCTCCATAGTTCCCCAAAATTTAAAAATTACCCTTTGGGGGCCCGGTAATTAGTTTTATAGGGTCCCCTAGGTAGGTAGCCAGGTAAAGGCCCCCCAAGTAGAGCGGGGGAACTTGAGTTTGGCCCCCCATGGGGGAAACTGAGGGGAGTCTCCACAACTTTTAGGGGGCCCTTTAATGGGGGGCCCCCAAAATTAAAGGCCTTAGGGGCCCCCAAAACTTTAGGGCCCCATTCAAGGCCTCCTCAGCAGCGCCGGGCCCCTCCACTCCTCCTCAGCAGCATCGGGCCCCTCCACTCCCCCTCAGTAGTGGCGGGCCCCTCCACTCCCCCTCAGTAGTGCCAGGCCCCCTCCCCAGTCCTATGGGGACTTATGGGGCCCCCAAAACATTTAGGGCCTTATGGGGGCCCCCACAACATTTAGGGGCCTTATGGGGGCCCCACAACAGTTAAGGGCCGGGAATGGGGTCCCCACAACATTTAGGGCCCCATTCAAGGCCTCCTCAGCAGCGCCAGGCCCCTCCACTCGTCCTCAGCAGCGCCGAGCCCCTCCACTCCTCCTCAGCAGTGCCGGGCCCCTCCACTTCCCCTCAGGAGTGCCGGGCCCCTCCACTCCCCCGCCGTAGTGCCGGGCCCCTCCCCAGTCCTGTGGGGCCTGATGGGGGGCCCACAACATTTAGGGGCCTTATGGGGGGCCCACAACATTTAGGGACCTTGAATGGGGCCCTCACAACATTTAGGGGCCTTATGGGGGCCCACAACATTTAGGGGCCTTATGGGGGCCCCACAACATTTAGGGGCCTTATGGGGCCCCCACAACCTACAGGGGCCTTGTGGGGACCCCCACAGGACTGGGGAGGGGCCCGGCGCTGCTCGGGTGGACTGGAGGGGCCCAGCGCTGCGGGGGAGAAATGGAGGGGCCCGGCGTTGCTGGAGTGGACTGGAAGGGCCCGGCGCTGCTGGTGAGGACTGGAGGGGCCCGGCGCTGCGAGTCACGCAACGCGCCATAGTGATCTGTTTCTTTAACTGTCTATAACTTACTAGCTCTTCAGCGCGCAGCAGCTCCTGACTGAGCAGCCTGGCGGCCCCTCCTCCTTCCTCGGGCCGTGGGTGGGCCTCACTGATTCAAATGACCGGGGGATACAGCATGGTAGGGAGAACAGGCCTGCGGCCTCTTCTCTCTACCATTATAATGAAGAAAGGGGGCGGTACCTGCCGACAGCGGCGGGCCCCCCCTTGCTTCTGCGGGCCCGGGGCCCCGGGTAGGGGGTACGGGGCGTACCCCCTATCGGCGCCCGGGAAATTTTATTATGCCCCCCCAGCGTTTAAAAAGTTTTTTAGGCCCCCCTTATGTAGGTAGGAAAAAATTTCCCCCAAAAGGGTTTTAAGTGCTCACCATTCTATAGGTAGGTATATATGTCCGCCAGTAGGTTAAAGGGCACCCCAGTCTGTAAAAAGGAATATATGTCCCCAGTAGGTTATAGGGCACCCCCATTATAGGGCATTTAGTACTCAAATCTGACAGTTTATCGCCTGCTCGGGAAGAGAAGAGTCCAGCTTATTCATGAGTAAGTGATAGCCCAGCCCACTGGGGCTAGCCGCCCATCCGGTTTTGTTTTTTACCCCCCACGCCCAGCCACACCCACCCCACAACTGATCCAGCCTTTTACTATGAATAGGCAACAACCTGTGAATAAACACTCTCTTCTTGCAGAACAGGTAATAAATTGCCAGATTTGAGCAGTAAATGCTCTAAAACTCTGCATCCACAGAAAAAGGGAACAGTGCTGGAAAAAAGGGGTTTTCACTAGCTTTGTGCCTTGAAAGGGGTGGGCATAATCTATATGGCGGGTTCCCCTTTAAGGTTTTTTGAGCCCTGTTTTTACCACATTACAGCATTTTAAAATTTTAATTCTCATATACACCACTGGCCCTTTATTAGGTACACCATGCTAAAAGGGTTGGACCCCCTTTTGCCTTCAGAACTCCCTCAATTCCGGGGCAAGTTTCAAAAAGGGTGTTGCAATATGCTCAATTGGTAAAAAGGGGCCAAAGAGTGCAAAAAAATATTCTCCAAACCCAGGGACACCACCACCACCAGCCTGAACCGGATACAAGGCAGGATGGATCCTGCTTCATGTTGTGCCGCGCATCAGACCGCAACCGCCTAATTTTTTCTTAAGCGAAATTTCTAGACTCTTCAGTGCCAGCACTTTTAGCAGCATGGCGCCCATCCTCTTCCTCGGGCCGTGGTGGCCACTGTTCAATGACCTGGGGGTACAAGCATGGTAGGGAGAACAGGCCTGCAGCTCTTCTCTTACCATTAAATGAAAAGGAGGGCCACGGTACCTGCGACAGCGGCGGGCCCCCTTGCTTATGTCAGCCCGACTGGCCTCAGGACGGGATTACTGGCGTACCCTTTCGGCGGCACTGGATGATATTTATGTCCCCCAGCGATTATAAGTATTTAGGCTCCCCCATTATGTAGGTAGGAATATATGTTCCCCCAATAGGTTATAGTGCTCACCATTCTATAGGTAGGTATATATGTCCGCCAGTAGGTTAAAGGGCACCCCAGTCTGTAAAAAGGAATATGTCCCCAGTGGTATGGGCACCCCATTTAGGGATTTGTACTCAATTACAGTTTATCGCCATTCTGCTCGGAAGCAGAAGAGTAGCTTATTCATGAGTAAGTGATAGCCCAGCCCACTGTGGCAGCTTTGCCTAATACCAGTGGCTTGCTTTACCCCTTCTCGCCATGCCTACACACCCACCATGTCCAGCCTATTTACATGATAGGCAACAAACTGCGAATAACACTCTTTCTTGCCAAACTGGTAATAATTGCCGGATTTGACTGCAAGTAATGCTCTAAAACTGCTGCATCTCACAGAACTAAGGGACACGTGCTGGAAACTGCAGGTTGTCGCTAGATGTGACTTGTCTTGCAAGGTGGGCATAATCTTTATGGCAGGTTTTAGCATGCTTTACACTGTACAGGCTTACAATTAATTGCCTATTATCTGCACTGATTTTGTCATTTGGCATACATCCATCATTTTTGACATCACATACACACCACAAACATAGATTCGGCCCATGTTTGCCTTTATTTAAATGAGCTCTAAACAAGTATGTAAATGTTACTGATGTGTTCAAGCTCACATCAGTCAACTTGACATAGGATAATCATTCTAGCAGATAACCTATTAAACCATGATTATCTTATCTGAGGTGAAAATAATGTTGCACTTTACACATGGACATAGAGCACTCCAAAGTGACATCAATAATAATAGGCTCCTAGTAATGGGTCTAGTCCCTTTTCATCACATATCACCAGTAAGTTCCAAGTAGATCATGAGCATCAGAGGCACTTGCCACTTTTGACTTGATCTGTGTTCTCAGAACATTAAAAACTGCAGTGGAGATCATAAGCCATTGGGTTAAGTGCCTCATCATTCATCATCAAAGACCAATTTAGGCCTATAAGGGGTCAAGTCTCCAGGACAGACAGATGCAATGACATCAACATGCCTCTCTGCACAATTCTGCAGAACACTCAGGATAGAATACGTAATTTCACTTTTTTTATTGTATACAAGGCTAGGCACTCTACTTAGGGGCACAATTACTTTTAGGCTATGTCTCCATTGCACACCTTTTCAATAGTTTTTTGGCGTTTTTTTGTTTTCTAAAACTGCTAAAAAAATCCTATAGACTTTAATAGTAGAAACATTCTGTAGACTCTACAGAACATTTTTTTCTGCTGATTTTTGCTGCTGGTCGTTTTTTGAAACATGTTGCAAAAAAACGACAGAGCAAGGCAGAAAATTTGTAAAGCACGATATGGTGTTTGCCGCATTTTTTGCACTTTTTTTGGCTCGTTTTTTGCAGAAATCCACAGCAATTATAATGCTGTGAATTTCTACCCAAAAAAAAACACGCCAAAGAACAAAAAACACACCAAACTGTTGTTTTTTGAGCTGATTTTGACATGCACTGGACAAACGACTAAGTTTTATGAATGGTTTAAGGATCATATTGTACGCCGGGGGAGAGAAGTGACAGGTCGCCGATAATAGAAGTGAATGGAGATGGCCAGGGACAGCTCCTTGGAAGTACGTGCTGATCAGCGGGTACTTCCAAAACACACAGCATACTGCGCCACATACAGTTTGCGCCCTAGTAAGCCATGTGAACAGACCCTAAAAGGTAGGAACTAGTAATGGGTGGCGGGCCCATTTGCTTTGGCTGTATGGGGCTCTGAAATGGCTAATAGATGACAGATGGCATAAAAAACTTGGTTGTCCTCCTCTTCATCAACTACAGCTCATCTAAATCATTATTATATACTAGTGCCCAAAACTGGGCACAGTATATCATGCCTCACTAGTGATTTGTGTAGAGGAAAAACTATGGGGGATATGTATGAAAACTGTCTAGGTCTAAGACTTTCTTTGTTGCCCATAGCAACCAATCAGAGCGTCTGTTTCATTTTCTCAGAGCACTATATGAAATGAAAGGGGAAATCTAATTGGTTGCTATATGCAACAAGGAAAGTCTTAGACCCAGACCGTTTTTATACATGTAGCCCTATGCCTCTTTTGACACATTCCATTATTTTATTTGCCTTGGCTGCAGCTGCCTGGCACTGGTCACTGAATTAAAGACTCATATCCATTAGTATCCCCCAAGTCTTTTCAGTCATTGTTTTACCCAGTATCATACTCTTTAGTACATAATTGTACTTCCTGTTTCATCGGCCCAAGTGCATGACTTTTCATTTATCCACATTAAACTTTATTTTCTATTTCTCCACCCAAGCTTCCAACCTCGCACAACCCCCGTGTAAGGTTTTATTATCCTCCTCTGTGTTGATTACTTTGCAAATGTTTAAATTCTATTCTGTAACGTCATCAAGAAATATATTCAAAAGAAGAGGGCCTGATACTGACCCTGGGGAACCCCTTTAGCAATTCCAACCCAATCAGAGTATATTACATTTATAACCTCCTCGGTTTCCTATTATAGAGCCAATTTTAAACCAATTTATGTATATTTTCCCAGCCAACCAACAATGGACAACATTCACAACCTTACTCAAGGCCAGTCTGGAACTTATCTCCACAGAGTGGTATTTGTTGCTGTAGTTACTGTTAGGCCTCGTTCACACGGCTTATTTGTCCGCGGATTGGCGCGGTACTCCGCGCCGGATTTGTGCTGCAGTACGGCGCCAATCCGTCGCAGTAATTACGGTAATCCACTGCACTCATAGAAAACGGTGGATTCCGTCGCTCCTCCCCGCTCGGAGAATCCACCGCGGGGGGAGAAAGTGACATGCACATTATTTGCGGCGCGTATGCGCCGTAGATAATGCATTGTCTATGGGGCCGGGGAGCGGCGCCCCCGCCGCGCTCCGGCCCCGCCCCCGTCCCGCCCCTTAAGTCACTGGATGTTATTGTTTTGTATTTTGCTCTTGACTGTTCTGGATTGGTACATTATTCAGTAAGTTCTGGAGCACTGAATTTAATTTAAAAAATAACATCCATTCAAGAATAGTGTGCTGCATCTAGGACTAGAATACAAAATATAAATACCAAAAAACAGTCAAAGGGAATAAACATACATAAAAATGTGAGGTTCTTAGCGTATATTTTTTATCAAAACTGCCCATCCACCGCAAAAAGGGGACCTCAGTACAGATGGGAACCTACTCTGACATTTTACTTCACTTGGTGTCTGTTCAGACCTCCAGGGAGAGAAGGTCCCAGCTACATTCTGCTTTAATAAAAACAGTCTGTGTGGATGGGCAGAGTGCACAACCAAAATGGAGACTAGTCACTCCCCCATGCAAACAATCAATCTTGTTGCAGTGGAGGGGCAATTACAGTTTAGAGTAAAAATATACGCTATGAACTTCAAATGTTCATGTATCCTAAAGTAGCAGAAATGCATTTTGAAATAAATTCCTATATCCCCTTTGACAGTTTTTGGCATTTATAGAGTGCTGCTGATATTGTGTTGTGTTTGCATTGCTTTGCTGCCAAGCCAGCGTGCACCTATGCTAACTTCTTTTAAATTGTTTTGGATGTGCTGACCAATTTTTGCTTTTTAGAAAAATGTGAAGTGACTTACTTTATCACTTCTTTGAGGCAGAATCACATTGGATTCTGCTTCATGTACCAGGTACCCGAGGTCCCATTTCCATGGTGCTAATCCACATCCAAAACCAAGTTGAAAACCATCGCTACAAAGTAAAAATATGGGTATCTCCTTTGATTTCTGCCAGGGATTCCACAATGAATTTTTCCATGGCAAACTCTGTGTGAATATACTCTATTCAGGAAAGCTGCTGCTCAATATTAAGCCTAACTAACTAAGGAACTCAACTAAACTGCTGGGAGTCTAGACTCCCTAATTTCTTTTTATTTGCTAAGCATATATAACAGAAAATGAGGCATGCATCCATCAACCAAACAGTCTTAGGTATAACTAGCTTCATTCAACACTAGGAACTGTGTTACAGTATATATTGCAATGTCTAGGGATGTGCAATTATGAAGGATAAATAAGGTAACCCGAAAGTACCAATATTAGTCAAGATAAACAAAATATTTCAATGGACAAGACTATAAAATATAACTTTTACCTATTTGTTTATGGTTGTATGTAATAAATTTAGGGAGATTTATTATTGTCCCCTTTTTAAGGATTTCTAGTAAAAATGTCTAAGGATGTACAGCAACTACACATAGTTGCTGTACATCCCTAGACTTGGGCTTGTAAATTTGGACTAGAGCTATGTCATCGGTATATTTGTTCTTCTCTGTCTTAGGGGTTTGTGTTTGAGATTTTTTACAGGAATTAAATATAAATACTCACGTAATTTCCTTTAAATAAGGTGTACTAGGGCCCCTGCAGCCTCTGTTCCTGTTGGGACCGTTCTTAGTGGGATGAATATCCCATAATAATTGGCTAGGTAGCTCTCTAGACAGGGCGTTACAGGGACAGTTTTTCCCCTGCCTTACCTATTTGTTTATGCTTGTATGTAATAAATTTAGGGAGATTTATTATTTTCCCCCTTTTAAGGATTTCTAGTAAAAATGTCTAGGGATGTCCAGCAACTACACATATTGCTTTCATACTTCTGGAGTATTTTTGTAATACTTCTGAGAAAATAGTCATTTAAGATTAAGAAAAGGTGCCGGGATTTCATATTCCTGCATTCAGTTCTAGCACATCTACCATTTAAATGCACTTACTGTATAGCAATGTTTTTTGTCTATACTTAAATAATTTATAAAGAAGCTTATCCTCCATGCACATGAACTAGCAGATTGTCAAATGGTCCACTGGATATGCCACTAAAAGTGATATTGTAAATGTCCAAGCAGTCACCCATGGCAAGAACAAGGTTGTCCATTCCCTGTTTCCAACAGAGAAGTGCAGTATTGGACTGGTGTAAGTTCATTCTTGAGGCCCATCATTGGTGTTGATTCATGGGGAACACCCTACATTTACTGTACATGATTACACATACTGTGCATGTGTCGTGGTCTCTGTTCTGGGCTGTGGCCGTGTTCCTGTATTTATGTCTCTGTTTCTACTGAGAACCGAGGATGTACCTGCGTTCCTATCGCAGATCTGGTTTCTGTTGTGGTGCCGCTGTAACTGTGAACGCTCCTGTTGCCGCTGCACACCCACCTGCAGTTGCTGTGCGGCTTTTCCCATGCTAACCATGCTGATCCTCCAGCTTGGCTGCTGCCCTATTTCCCTGTCTCTCTATAGATGGCGGCGGCCACATCTTGCACTCCTTTTTTCCCACAGTGTGTAGCAGGGTTGGGCTTCCTCTGCCAATCCCCTCCCACTTGTGTGGTTAAAAGCCTGCTTCTCCCCACACTCCCTGCCTGATCCTTGTTGTGTTGTCTTATAGGGTCTTGTCTCATGTTTGTTAGTGGTCTGGTGTGTGCTGTCTTGTTGGTTAGTCTCCATGCTGCTTTCTCTGTCTCTGTCTGTATCTCTGGCCGTGAGCTTCCTTGCCAAGTTCTATGCCTGTTTTCTTGCCATGTTTATGCCTTAGTTCCTTGCCAGTGTCCTAGCTTAATCTCTGCTTTGTCTCCTGTCATGTTCTTGGTGTTGTGTACTGTTAGTATATGTTTGGTACCTTGCACTCTGTTTAAATTTCCTGTTTGTTATGTGTTTAGTCCTGTCTTTGTCTGTTCTGTACCTGCACATATCTACACCTAGTCTGCTATATCTTTGTCCCTAATTCTGTTGGTGCCTAGCATTGGCACTTCTGGCCTATCTGGTCCTGCCACTACCAGGGACTGCTCTGAGGTCGTACCTGGTGGCTGTTGGGGAAGTCATCCTTACCATCTAAGGTTCTGTGAAGATGCCTGATGGCCACTTAGTTACGCCATCTTGGAACAAGCTCAGCAGTGGTCCAGTGGGTACACTTCCTGCTCACCCGTTACAGCATGACTCTTGCACTCTGCCTCTTGCTTTCTTCCTTTCTTTCCCTGCCTTTCTCCCTGAAAAGCAGCCCCAGTCCTTTTATGCCAAGCAGTCCACTGTGGATTTCCCTTGCTCTCCTGTGGGCCAGTCAGAGCCTGGAAAAATGCTTATGTTTGTGCGGTCTCTCTTGTCATAGTCTATGTGGCAATCACTACAGCGGACATAACAGTATTTTGGTCAGTATTTTGCATCAGTATTTGTAAGCCTAAACTGCCAAAGTGATTCTCCTCTTGAATATTGCCTTGTGTGTTCTTACGTCCCTGCTATATATTCCCTCTTTGCCTACAAACCACCCCACTGCTGTTTGTAACAAGGAGAAAAGAGAGGGGGGAAAAGATTTATGAGAACCTGAAGTAGAGATTTGACAAATTTGATATTTTGCAGGACATTTAGTCAGGTACCTTACGCAAAGTCAACAATAGCAACAAGGAAGGACATTTTCTAAATAAACTATTGAGAAGGTTGTTTGATTTTGCATTTAGCGAGGAGATGAACGTTAAAAAAAAAAACTTTACTTTCATGTGTAATATTTGCTTTACTGCTACAATTGTCTTTTCTGGTCAAACTGTCTGCAGTTAATAAGTTGAACATAAAGCAGGTGCTGCTCCAGCACTCCATGGGCGGGTGTGCGTTCCAAATGGCATAACCGCATCCTATCAAGACATCAATCTAGAAAAAATGAAATGGATTGAGACTTCAACAATTCAGTACACTTCATATAGACCCTATTAAGTAAATTGCACGGAATCTATATGGAGCTGCTGGTAGTGCATTGGTTTATGTAAGGCTGTTATTGTTGTTGAACAGTGTAGTCAGCGTGATTAACTACTTGAGTGCTCATCCATTTACTTTGTAAATTGTTAGGATTTGATATTATGTACAAGCAGGCTCTTACACAAGAATTGATATAGGGGAAGAGTCTACAAAAACATAACATAGCCCTATGGAAATTAAAACAATCCCCCTATATTAAAACCAGTCACAAAACCAGCTTCTGTGAATATGTATAACAAGTTTTGTAGAAAAGTGGGACAGAAAATATTTAAATATTTGGCTCCTCAATAGTAAGACCTATGTTGATATATGTGTAAAATATACTACCATAATGCCATACAGTCCTTGGAAGAATATTGAATGCATTTCCTGAAAAACATCATTCACTGCATACAGTACACAGATATATAAGAATAAACAGAGTTCCCAGTAAGTGCCATTCATTGTCCATAATACATACTGCATACTGAGTTGCTTAAAGGGGTTTTCTCACCATGTTGTTTCGCTGAGTTTTAGCAATTTTGCACTTACTTTGTCTCCTCATTCTGTGGGTGATTCTACAGCAGTGGTTAGCATATTCAACTTCTAGCAAGCCATTACTCAGGAGATTGTTATTTCTAACAGGATTACAGATAAAGCCATGCTTGTCAGTCCTCACACCACATGTACCTTTTGTTTATTGAAGCTAATCTTGTTAAATATAATTAGTTTGCTTTGACCTCAATTAGTCAGTGATGTCATTGGGGTGATGTCACTCCCTGCTCTCAGTCAGGCAGGTAACAAAGGTCCCTGCTCTTAGCTAATCAGATAACAGATGTCTGTCTGATATTGGATTAGCAGGAAATCATAGAAACCTGTGTGCACTTCAGAGCACATAAAAATATGCTCTGACCTCATAAATAAAGTAAAATCTAACGATCAATGTGTCTTCCTTATGTTGAAAGCTAATCTTCGTAGTGAGAAACCCCCTTTAAACAACATTACTTTTACCAGAGAGTGTCGTACACTGTCCAGAAACGGCATTAGGTGCCATACTTTTCCCATATGGATTTAAACATTGCCTACAAAGAGTTATACAATGCCAACAAAGTGCCAAACTATGCCCGGAGATCATGTGCCACATTGTATTGTTATAGTGAAAAAGTGGTATATGGTACTATAACGTCTGTAAAATGCTATATGTTGCCAACACAGAGCTTTACTTTGCTATGTAAATTCTGTGTCAATACAATGCTATTGTGCATCCATATAGAACTAGAAGGAGTCAACGTGTTACGATCATGCTCTAAACATTTGTTATATCCAAGAAAACTTTTCTAACCAGTAACTGACTGCACCCTATTTCTGATCAGGTAAAACATTTTTTTTCTTTTGTTTTTCAGCACATTCAGATTTTAATTCTAATACGCTTTCTGACGCCGCTTATTCTACTATTTTTTGCCTTTTTTTCCATGGTACATAAATCTATATGTTTATGTAAGTTTTACAGTACATTCGATTTTCTTTTAAATAATATCAGGAAACATGGTAAAAATAGAAGAAGTAAGTCTTCACATTTTGCAAGTTGCATTAAACTAAGCTTTGTAATTGTGTCACTTTTCTGTTATGGACATTTGTACATAGGTGATATATAGTTTTAGGATCATCAGGGGCAGGACTAAAAATTGCAGCTTGGACTGTTTTATTATTACTTTTTTTTATTCACTCTACATATTGATCCCCCCCATAAGGTAGAAAATTGAACTATGGGGGCATTTTTACATAACTGCTTATTTATTTATTAGCTGATTTCTCGTGCCCACCCAATTACAGACTTATCCTCCTTTCTACTGAGGTTACCTTAACACAAGATATTAAATCAGAAAATTTGGTTGCCCTCATCATCAATGGGGGAACTGGCTAAACAGGGTACACAATGCCTTTTTAAGTTAATCAAAAAGAGTTCCACGTAGGCATGCAGCAAGCTCCCCCCCAGTCATTTTACCCACATTAGTATAGGAGAGCAAACGTAAATTAAAGACACTGTATTTAATAGAAACAAGTAAACCATTACCAAAGTTTATGTTGCAATCACAGTGTATGAAAAATCATCTTTTTGTATTCACTAATTTGCAGTGTATAGCTCTCAGACATTTATACTGCAATCATTAGAAACAGAAGACGCAAATTTCCAAATTAAATCTGAGGCAAAGGCAAATTAAAACCATTCAGTTTACCAATTTTACATGCTACATGTCACACTGACATGTTTCTTATTTCATACAGTAATGTAATACAGAGACTCTATGATGTTATCTGTATTATATGTGAAGTCATTTACTTGTAGTTTTGCAGGACCATCATATTGCATTAGGAAGAGATAACATAATTACACACATATCTCTTACATGTGTTTTCATGTCTTTCGCATATGGTTCAGGATATTTAGACGGACATCAAAAGTGCAATTAAGAACAACGCTGCTTCCCTGCTTGGATTCTATACTGTTCCACTGCATTGTTTAGACTGGATTTTCCTGGTCTCTATTACAACTTCTTTCTAGTATTTGAGCTGTTTTATTCAGTAGAGTTCTTTATAAATATTTGTATGCAAACTCATAAATCCTACAAATCCAACATATGGTGTTCTAAGTTCCTAGAGGCTTCGGCAACGGCCTCCATTATACCACCCAGCATTTCCAAAGGTCTATAGAATACAAAATATTTATAATATGTTTTATTTGTGAATTTAATTATGTTTCCTCCATCTGGTATAAACCACGCTTATTGGAAAACACAGATAATTGCCGAAAAAAAGTCAGTAGGTGAAAATGAGTATTTTGGTTACTTGTTGGGGGGTTTTAATATTTAAAAAAGCGATATGTGAAAGTGTTACTGAAACACCAATAGGAAACACCACCTGTGTGTTGCATTTGTACTGTATTAGAATTGCAGAACAACCTAAAACCAAACCTCCATTTATAAACCTGGCTTTACTGTGTCAGTAACATAATAGGATATTGTGCAGACAGTGTCATCTTTCGAATTATTTAAAAATACATGTGCAAGTCTGCAGCAGACATGACTACTTGCAGTTCCTCTGAAGATCTGTCAGCTGTTTAGATGTAGTTGGTTACAGGCAATCATAAGGGTCCGTCTACACAGCAAAAATAATAGTTGGTTTTTGAAATGGTTTTTGGATTTTGAAACCCATGAAATACTGATTTAAACCATTCCAACAGACCTCAATAGAAAATCGAATCTGTAGTCTACACAGATCAGATTTTCTGACGGTCAGATTTCAAAACCACCATTTTTTCTAAACAAATTGAAACCTGTACAGATTTCCAGTGGAAAATTTACTATTCAATGTATAATGAGGTGGCCGAATCTGAGAACTGCAGCAAAAATAAGTGCCAAAAATGGTCCAAAAATCAAGTGTAAAATACTGCTTGGATTCTGATTTGAATCCGAACAGGATTTTGTCCTTGCAGTGTGGATGCAGCCTAAACATCAACTGAGAAATCAACTGAACCAGCCTTATGGTGTATGCACATTTTTGTTGTGGATTTTACTATTGCAGCAAAGAAGTGCAGTAAAACTGCTTTTATGAACAGCAAGCTCTTTTCAATTTCCTAAATTGTTTATAAAGTACGGGGCCAGACGCGGGGCGCAGCCAATGAATGGAGGCCCTGCGTGACCCAGCGAACCGTCACGGGGAGAGTGACGTGTGCGTACAGGACAAGGACTATTTAGACCGCCTTAGGGGCGTTAGGTTCTTAGTGTGGAACAGCGTGGTTATATTGGATTGGGTAGTTTGGTGTAGGTGTCATGGTAGTCGGTTGGGCGATGAGGAGTCCCTGGAGCTGGTGTGAAGGTGGTGGGGGTAGTCATAAATGGTTATGGCTATCCAATTCCTAAGTTACGGATTGGTCCGGCAAAGGTGGGGGGCTCTGCAGGTTGGTGTCCCTGGGAGCGTTTTTTTTTTTTTTAAAAGGTGGTAGTCACCAGAGGTGGCTTATGGTGCCCTCGAGCTGGGGGTAACAACTGAGGGTAATATAGTATGAAGGAGTTTTAAGAAGTCGCCAGACCGGATTAGCTTCAAGGACCTTTGTGGCCCCGTTGCCTTTCTCTACAGTGTTGTGTTTTTTTTAATAAAGAAATACGGTTGTAGATATATATTTTATATATAGATGTTATATATATATATATATATATATATATATATATATATATATTTTTTTTTTTTTTTATATTATTTTTTTTTACTATGCCGATTATCTATTTTAATAATTTTTTCTGTAATTAAAACGGCTGCTGTGGCCAATTTATCCAATCTGGAATGGTGTCTTTCTTTGGGGAGTTAATTTAGAAGAGTAGTCCCAGATTGGTTAGTGATTAGCAGTGAAGTAAGGTTAATTTGAAGCGGTAGGGGATGCTCTGGGTCAAGGTCATGCAAATGAGTAATCAATTATTGTGATTATATTCTACAAGATTATAAACACAATTATTGATTACTAATTTGCAGTTCACTGCGAACACCTTTGCAAGTATGTTACACCTTTCAAAATTTTTCCATCACCTTAGAAGCACCTTTCCAAACAATTTAGGAAATTGAAAATAGTTTCTTATTAAGGCAGTTTCATTGCATACCTCCCAACCATCACAGATCCCTTGAAACAGCCCTAAATTCCAATGGGTGTCCTACAGCCCCTGGGTAAAGAAAGGAGCTGTTTTTTTAAATGATTTGTAAAAAATTTTTGGGTTTTGAAACATTTAAAAGCCTGTAACACCAAAATTTGGGGGGTGCACTGCGGCGTAGGCTGTATACTATTATACCATTATGCTGCCTTTGTCAAGACTCACTGGGAGAAAAGGGGGGAATGGGGGAGAGGGAGTTTTTTTTTTTTTTTTTTTTATACTAAAAAAGGGACTACTACCAAATTTCTTTGTCCTTTTTAACCAACCCTGAAATACTTAACTATTTTTCCCCTTCCCCTTCCTAACCCTGGGAGGGGGGGAACTTCCCAAAGCCCTACCTACATTCCTGGCGCCTTGCATGTAAACCCTTTCCCTATCTTGGGTTTTTAAAACTAAAATTTTCCCCTTGGGGGCTTTCCCTTTCCCTACCCAGAGCGTTACCTGCCTACCCACCTGGTGCTTTGCTTAAATGTCTATCTACCTAGCTGGAGTCTTGTCTATTTGTTTAGCTGGGGCCAGGCCTACCAGCGACCGCTGCCACACAAAAAATATTCTTTGTGGGATGAACAATAAAAAATACAATTACACCATGGTTTTTTTGTTTGGGTTTTTGTTGAATTTTAAAACCCGCAAAAATTTTTTAAATTTATAGGGGTTTTTATTTTATTTTGAGGTCAGTACAATTTTAGGGCTTTGTCCCCACGAAAGGGGTTTTCCCCCCGTTTTTTTTCGGGCCGGGTTTGGGGGTTTTTTCAGACCCGGCCTAAAAAAATTTGGCCCAAAAAATGAGAAACCAATTGTGGTCAAGGGGAAAAACCCCCGAAACACATTCCCAAACTGCACGGGGTTTTTGCGTCGTGCGGTTTTTTCCGCCCCGCTTTTCCCCCTCAAAAAACTTTGACAGGGTTCTTTCTTCCGCCCGGGTTTTTCCCTTTTTGGAAAATATGAAACCCCTAAAGGGGAAATGGGGGGGGGCTGTTTCCTTCCGTCATCGTGGAAAAAAAGCCCCCCCCCCGCAGCCGTGGGGAAAGGCCGCAAAAAAGGGGGCAAAATACCGGCCCCCAAAACCAAACCAGATATGCCCCTGTGCCGGTGTGAACGCGGGGCCTTACAAGGGCCCAAAAAAAGTTGCCTTTTTTATCACCCTCCCCACCATTTTGTATTTTAACTAATACCACTGAAAAGGGTACTGCCCCAAACCATTAAATAAAAAGATAAATTATAGACCAAAAAAAAAGAAAAAATACAAAAAACCAAACATTTACCCACACTTTTTGTGTTTAAATTTACCATGTTATTTCACCCAAAATCTTTATACCAATATCAGTATTCCCAAATAAAAAACCTATAACAAAAACCACAATAGTGCCCCATACAGACCCCAAAATTGTTACGAAAAAAAAAACCAAAAAAAACTAAAAAAATTCTACCAAAAATAAGGGCCTATAGGGGTTTAAGATATTGTTTTACACAGGCTCTCCACCAAATAAGTGTTACAGTGCATTACACCCAGGAACTCACAGGGCATTTCTTGATGAGTTTTTTTAAACCTTTCCCCTTTTCTTCTCCCATCCGGTACAGCCCAAATATAAATTGATATTACCCCGACCGTTCCCCCTGCAGAATTAAAAAACACAAATTTCCCTTTAGAGGGGCCCTATTTTTTTAAACATTTTTCCCTCTCTTCCCCCATATACAAACTCTCCACCCAAATAGGGGTCCCAAATTTGTTATAAAACTCCATTTTTTTTTTGGGTAGGAAAGGGGCCCCTATTTAAGCTATGTATATAGGCCTTTTAGCAGGTGGGTTTATTTTGGTACTTACATTCTTTTCCGGGCCGCCCTTTTTGGGTTTCCGGCCTTGGGGGTTTTTTTTTTTTGGGGCTTTCAAAAACACCATCTTGGTAAACGGTAATGGCACACCCCAAAAACGGGTTCATTTGAATCTGGCCTTGGGGGCCACTTTATTCGACATAGGTTTTAAAACCCAAATAAACTAAAAAAAACCCCTTTTTTGGCCGTTTTGGCCACGCCCAAAAAAAGGTGTAGAAAATCCCTTTCTACCATGTGAGCGGGAAATTAAATTCCAGTCCCACAATATACTTTCCATTCCCCCCCCAAAGTTCCTGTTGGGTCCGGGGTTTTTCTTCAAGCCCTGGGGGGCCATAGTTTCTCTCTAGCTCCTCTGCTGCCCCCACCTGCGGGTCAGCCAAACATCCCCCCTGTAAAGCTCCCAAGGTCCAGGCTTTTTATAGGAATCCCGAACCCAAATCCAAAACGTTTTTTTGGAACAAGGGGAGTGGGACACCCACCTGACACATTGTCTATCCCGAAAGAGGCCAACCCCCAAAACCCGACCAAAAAAAAACATCGCAACCCCTTACCGGGGGGGGCTGACAGAACACCCGGGTCTGGCCCCTTTTCCCCCACCGGGCCAGGTTTCCCCTTTGGTTTGGCTTTTGGGGTTTTTAAAAACCTCTTGGGTTATAATTTCCCCCGCCTTTTTGGCCCAAAAGCAGGCAATCCCTGTATTTTGCTCTCCCCACAGTTAGGTATATCCCTTTTTTCTTTAGGTAGGTATTTTGGGGACCCCCTTTTTAGGTGGGGTTTGGGCAGGGGCAAAAAAATTTTAAAAATCATAGGGCCCCCAAGCACAAAAATGTTAAAAATCTATAAAAAGAAACATAGTAACAGTGATAAAGGGATAAATTTTTCCCCGCCATATATGGGGAAAAACCCAAAAAAGCATTTGGCTAGATATAAGACAGCCAACAACTATTTGTTATCTACAAAAAGGAACAATGTTCTTGTACCTGAGTGGGCTCCTCAATCCCTGGGCCCAATTGTATGTGCTATGGCTGCTATGGCTTTAGTTACACTTATATAGGTAGGTATATAGCCCCCTTAGGAGACAGGTACAGTTGAAACCAGAAGTCTACATGCACTATATAAAAACACATATATGCATGTTTTTCTCACTATCTTACATGAAATCAGAATAAACCTTACCTGTTTTAGGTCAATTAAGAACCAAAATGATTTATATTTGCCGAATGCCAGAATAATGAGAGAGAATTTCTGCAAAGTCAAAAGTTTAAATACATTTCATTAGTATTTGGTATCATTGCCCTTAAACTGTAGGACTTGAGTCAAACATTTTGAATATCCTTCCACAAGTTTCACACAATAGTTGGTAGGAATTTTGGCCCATTCCTCCTGACAGAACTGGTGTAACTGAGCCATGCTTGTCCCATCCCCCATAACCATTGAATTGCACTCCTTCCGCCCAAAAACCGGGCGGAAGAATGTGCATGCTCCAAGTTTTTCAGAAGCTGTCCGGCTGAAAACCTGTTGTCTACGGAATTGATTTTCTTTTAAAGTCTATGGGGACGGTTTCTTGCTGGTTTTCAGATGGTTTCCAAGTCTGCAAACCGTCTTAAAATCCGACCAATAAACCATGTCGTGTCGACAGTCCTTTATAGTGGTGGTCTCCAATCTGTGGCTCTTTAACTGTTGCAAAACTACAGTTTTCTCAGCAAGTTGGAGGTTGTAAGACTGCAACAGCTAAAAAGCTACAAGTTTGAGACCAATAGACTATAAGGAAGCTTCAAAAAACAAAAATTATTGCCCCTACTATTGGAATATATCCATTGTTAGTTACAGCAAAATATTCATGTGATGACAGAAACAGAAGCCTCTTTGCAGTATACTTCATAAGAGAACGATACCTCCTTTCAGCCTGAATTCCCCACTGCATGGCTGTAATATCTTGCTGAGACATGCTCTGTTTCTTAGATTTCGGGAAACACCAGAGGTGTCTGCCATTGTTGGGAGTTGAAGGGGTTTTCCAGGTCAATATATGAAAGGAAATTACTTCTGCTGCTCCCAGAAAATAAAAAAGTCACCTCTATACTTAGTTCCATTCCAGTGCCGTCTCTGCCACTGCTCTTTTTGGATCTTCTGCTTACTTGCAGCTCCAGTCAGGTCATGCTTGCTGTAGATACTGATTGACAACAAAAATCAGGTTTCTTTTTTTGCCATGGAGGCAAAGACCCTAGCTAAGTGCATTGCTTAGAGACTTAAATGGGTGTTTCCATCTCACACTTTTATGTATATCAATAGGATATGCAATTAAAGTGTGATAGGCGAGGCTTCCACCTTTGGAACCCATACCTATTTCAGGAACCAGCCCCCGAAAGTGTCGATTGAAAATGTTGAGCACAACAGATTGGTGTGTTCGACTGTACTCAGAACTGTCATAGAACAGAATGGAAAGCAATGTGCAAGAGTGATCTCTCAATTCTGAACTGAGACTTTCGGGGGCCTATTCCCAGAATAGGTGAGGGTCCCGTATGTGGGACCCGCAGGTGTTACACTTTGATGAAATATCCTATCAATATGCATCAAAATGCGAGATGGGATCACCCTTTAAATCAATCACGTTTTACAATTAAATGTATAAGATTCTATTACCAGTGCCAAAAGCAGAAGCTTTTATCTGTACAGTTATACAAATCTTGACCAGATTGGAATATAAAAGCTGTTATTTTTTTGTGTTTTAGTTATAAATGATTTTCAGAAACTTTCTTTCTAAAACATTTTTCTGTCCTGCACGTGAGATACTACTAAGAAATTTAGATTTTCTTTAATTTTGATTGAATACTTTTTGTTTGAAGGTGACAGGTTGCAATGGTTCACTGCTATAGATACAATACAAAGATATAAACAGTTTAATACACTCACGCAACATGAAATGAATCAGAAGCCCTGCAGTCAAATATTAAATTGACCTCATCTTCACACTGTCATCGACGGATCCTTAAAACGGAATTGAAAGGAAAAAAAAAAGCATAAAAAGTCTTCTGTTTAAGAAACAATATACACATATGGCTATATTTATCAGTTTATAGGATGCTGTGAACACTTGATTCTTTTAAAAAACAACATCACACCACATCGGCACAACTTTGGGACTCACATGGTGAACAGAGTGCACAAACATATAATCCTTTCTCTTATAAAATACAATTGCAGTTTGTTGGAAATGTTTATTTATGTGCTAGCATATGATGGAGCAATGAGCAGAAAATATTGTAACCGCATGTATCACATGTTTGAGTGAAGATGTTTAAGAAGCCACCTTCTATATGGCCAAAATAGATGTATAACCTGGTACAGAATATAGCCAAGTATCTAATTCCCATAGTGTCAATCCACTGCCCACTACCAATTGACAGATGTTTCTGGCCATGCTGAGAAATACCATGCGTAGATGTTATGCTCATTGCAGGGTATCAGAATCAGCATGACAACTGTGAAGATATTACTCGTTCGTAAGGGAAGTGGATGTTAGGTTCAGTTTACATTTGGCATGCAAGATCTACACTAAGGCTACACAAATAGGCTAAGTGTAAAAATCTTGTTACACTCTTGAAGGGTTCTTAAAGGGTCCAAAGATGAACAGTCACATAAGAAGATAGCAAATTATAAACTGAATAATAAACTAGCTGTCAGATTGTTGTAGGAAAAAAGGGGCGTTATCAAAAGACAAAAACGTACAACAACACAAAGAAAATTGGTGGAAAAAGTGGTGGATCCTTGGGAACGTAGGGGAAAAAAACAAGAGTCCAGGAATAAAGCAGATAATAAGGTGGCCAGAGAGCAAATAGAAAACTGAACAGAACACCAGCCGGGACACCAGTATCCAAGTGAGTCAGGAAAATTTCAGTCACCCAAGACAGCCAGAGGCAGGGCTATATAGGTGGGTCAGATAGCAGACAAGCTCCAACTGGGAAAACCAGAACAGCCCCTAGGGTTAAAGGCATGAAATGAGTACAATCCCAAGCAGTTTGTTACACTAGTATAAATAGTTGACAAGTTTATATATTGTGTTCATCTTTTTGTATTACGCTGATATAGATTAATAGAACATAAAACAGAGAGAAATAGCTGGCTGCTCCAGCCTGTTTCTTCTAAGTCAAAGGGTCTAAAGAGTTAATGTGTTTAAATCAAGACAGGATTCGCCAGGCGCCAGCCAAAACACTAATATAATTTCAATGTATCTGGACCAAGTTTCAGGACCATACCTGCGCCCTAGTCAGGTTATAAAATTACATTGACAATATAATTTGTTTTTATATTTTTCATTAATCAGTGCTGTGTATAAATTTATGACCTGACAAAGGTACTGCTACAATCCGGAAACATAGTCCAGATCCTTAAGAATTATATTATTACTTTGGCTGGTACTGGTGAATCCTGACTTCATTGTATCTATTTTATTACAAGTGGGACGCGTTCCCTCCAAAGCCACTAGAAGTAGCAATATATTAACAAAGTACATTCTAAAAGGTGTAACTACTCTAAACCAAATAATATATTGTTTAACACCTAGCACTCATTAGTGCTCAATCTTATAGTATAGATTTAAAATATACTACTTTTGTTCTGGCCAACCCTAGACCATAATATTTAATTAGACTTAATTAAAAGAGACAATACAAAAAGTCCAAAATTTAGGCCCAAACAATAGAAGGGAACTTTATTGTCCCACAATAAATGAAAAGTGGTCATAATAGAGATAGGTTGTTTAGTGACCAATGGGAGTACAATATTATACCTCTACTTGACCTACTAAGCCCTCTAATCTAACCACTGGGTAATCCCCCAAAAAAGGGTGCCCCGTCTGAAACTTATCCTTTCCATGCAATTACCCTATTTAAAAAAGGTATGTATCAACATGCCAACATATTTCGATGCAACCTGTACATTTGCTCAGGGGACTAATGTGGGGAAGAGAAAAACATACCACATCAGTACAAATGGCTATGAACCAATCGATCTTTAAGGCTCTTGTCCCTCCTGTATGTAATATGGGGATATCCCCTACCACCTTTTTTCAAATACATATCCATCTTGAGAATCTCCCACTTCTTCGAGATAATGTCCCTCACGGGTGCAGCGGCTCCATCAAAATGACCTATCGGCCTTTTTTTTAGACACCAAGAGCGTCTCCCGTGGGCATTGTAAGCCATTTTTATAGGCCTCTTTAGAACTTTGTCTGGATATCCTTGATCCAAAAAGAGTAAACATAAATTTTGAGCTTGTTGTTTGAATTCTGCAGTATAAGAGCAATTACATTTGAGTCTCAAATGCTGCCCCTTAGGAATTCCTCTTTTTAGAGGAATAGGGTGGCTACTCTCCCACCTCAAAAGGGTGTTAGTAGCTGTGGTTTTGCGGAGAACCGTAGTTTCCAAATTATAATCCTGTCTCTTTTTAATCAAAACATCCAGAAAAGGTAGAATATGCAGATTAATGTCAAAGTAAACCATAAATTGAGATCACTATTGATATCTAAAGCGCTCCGTGGTACCATTTTAACGTCATCTATGTACCTTGTCCACTACAAAATCCTCCTAACTGCCTCCAGCCTACCTGACTGGGGCCCTAACTACCCCCAGCCTACCTGACTAGGGCCGTAACCACCACCATGTCATGGATGGCGCTGGGACCCGAGGGACGGGCCACAGGCACATCCATCCTTCTACCCGCTCCTCTGTGCTGGGAGCGAGTGGCACCGTGGTCCGTGCCTCAGATCGTGGCTGCCCATACTCACTCGACTGCGCTCCTATCTCCTCGCCCCTAGTGCCGGCCGGTGCGCATGGCTCTGCTCCCTAGGGCACGCGCCGGCTTCTTCAAATTTAAAGGGCCAGCGCACCAGTAATTTGCCATTGACGGCCGCTGACCCTATATAGGGGCTCCACCCCCTGCAGCCCACTGCCGGATCTTTATTGCCTTTTCAGCCTTTAGAGAAAGCGTTCCCTGTGCCTTGTCCGTGTTCTTCATGTACCGTACAGTTCTGCTTCCCTTCCCTCGACCACGAACCTCTGCCGCCTGTCCTGACCTACTGCCTGTCCCCGACTACGTCTACGACTCACGATTCTGTACCACGCTCTACCTTGGCTGCCGCCGCAAGCGAGTCACGCCAGTGGAAGCGACCTGGTAGACCTTGGTAGGATGGACTTGCTGCGGCGGGCTCTGGTGAAAACCGGGTTCTACTTAGACTCCGCTCCCTGGCGTGGCTTACACCATCGCTTGTGGTGGTCCAGCGGATCCACTACCGCTAAGTGTGACAGTAATATCAAGCCATGGATCCCGCCAAGGTGCCGTTGCCCAGTGTGGCGGATCTCTCAAGCGTTGTTGCCCAGCAGTCTCAGCAACTGGCCCAACAGGCGCAACAGCTGGATCAATTGACCACTATGATGCAGCAGCTTGTCGCCGCCCAGCATCAGTCTCCATCTCCTCCCGTGGTCGCCCCTGCTCTAGCGACGCTACTGACTCCGTTGGGTCCCAATCTCCGTTTGTCGCTGCCTGCCAAGTTTGACGGTGATCCCAAGCTCTGCAGGGGGTTCCTCACCCAATGCACTATGCATATTGAGATAATGGTGGACCAATTCCTATCCGAGCGTTCTAAAGTAGGGTTTGTGGTTTGCCTGCTCTCTTGGAAGGCCTTGGCGTGGGCCATGCCTCTTTGGGACAGGAAAGATCCAGTGACAACTGATCTACAGGCCTTTCTCAGGGAATTCCGCAGTGTGTTTGAGGAACCTGCGCAAGTGTTCTCAGCCGAAACAGCCCTCCGAAACCTGCAACAAGGCGATTCCTCGGTGGGAGACTACACTGTGCAGTTCCGCACCTTGGCCTCTGAGTTAACCTGGAACGAGGCTGCCCTGTGCACCACCTTTAAGAAGGGCCTCTCCTGCAGGGTGAAGGATGTGCTAGCTGCAAGAGACATCCTGTCTTCCCTCAGTCAGCTAATACAGTTGCCCACCCGCATTGATGTGCGTTTTGTTGAAAGGCAAGAGGAACTTCGACAAGAACGTGAGACAGCCCAACCACGTCGGTTTCCTGGCCTGGCTCCAGTGTTCCAGAGGTCACCCATGCACCCGTCCCCGATTCCCAGTGAGGAACCTATGCAGGTCAACCGGGTGCAACTCACCGAGCAAGAATTGGCCTGACGGCGGTCGGAGAACTTGTGCCTTTATTGCGGTAGTCCAGAGCATTTTCGGAGAAATTGTCCCCAGCATCCCAAACGTCCGGGAAACTCCCGCACCTAGGTTCCGTGGGAGAGGCGTCCCTAGGTGCAAGTTCCTCCTCTCCACGCCTGATGATGCAGGTATGGATCGAGACTGATGCTGGACTCTCATTCCAGGTCTCAGCTTTTCTGGACTCAGCTGGGAACTTTATTCACCACTCCCTTGTACAGCAGTATTGCCTTCCAGTAATGCACCTGGAAAAGCCGTCGGTGATCTCCTCTGTCAGCGGAGAGCTCCTAAGTGACACTATACTGTACTGCACCAAGCCGTTGTCTCTTCATGTCGGAGTTCTCCTTTTACGTGTTGCCACACTCCTCCTCGGTGATTCTGCTGGGTCTCCCGTGGCTGCGACTTCACTCTCCGTCTCTAGATTGGACGTCTGGTGAAGTAACTCGCTGGGGTACCAACTGTTTGACCTGTTGTCTGGTTGCAACCCGCCCGGTGCTTCCCGGCTCTTGTTCCAAGCCCCGCGAACCGTTACCCGGTTTACCAGCCGAATGTCAAGAGTTTGCCGATCTCTTCTCGGAGAAGCAAGCGGAGACCCTTCACCCCCCATCGCCCATATGACTGCCCGATTGACCTGCTGCCGGGAACCAGTCCAACCCGGGGTAGGGTCTATCCCACAGGTGTCAAACTGAGGCCCTCCAGCTTTTGGGAAACTACAACTCCCATCATGCATTTATATAATCCTTAACAGTAGACATGATGGGAGTTGTACTTTCCCAAGAGCTGGAGGGCCACAGTTTGACACTCCTGGTCTATCCCATGGCCGCACCCGAGACCCAAGCCATTTCGGAGTATATACGAGAGCATCTTCAGAAGGGTTTTATTCGTAAATCTACCTCTCGGGATTCTTCTTCGTGGAAAAAAAAGATGGCGTGTTGCGGCCCTGCATCGACTACCGGGGACTTAATAAGATCACGGTAAAGAACCGGAACCCTCTTCCCATGATTACGGAACTTTTAGATCGCCTTTGCGGCGCGCAGATCTTCTCCAAGCTGGATTTAAGGGGGGCCTATAACCTGGTTCGTATCCGTAAGGGCAATGAATGGAAGACGGCCTTCAACACCAGGGACGGGCATTTCGAATATCTGGTCATGCCTTTCGACCTGTGTAATGCTCCAGCCGTCTTCCAGGAGTTCGTGAACGACGTCTTCCGGGATCTCCTTTACTCCTGTGTCGTGGTCTACTTGGACTTCATCCTGGTGTACTTACCTAATTTGGAGGCCCACCGTGTCCACATTCGGCAGGTTCTGAGGCACCTGCGAGCTAACCGCCTGTACGCCAAACTGGGGAAGTGTCTCTTTCAGCAAACGAGCATTCCATTCCTGGGCTACGTCATCTTGGACCAAGGCTTGCGGATAGATCTAGTGAAGTTGGCTGCCGTTTTGCAATGGCCACGCCCAGTTGGCCTATGGGCCATACAACGTTTTCTTGGATTCTGCAATTACTATCAACAGTTCATTCCGTACTTCTCCACGCTGGTGGCTCCGATTGTAGCCCTTACCAAGAAAAACTCCAACCCACGAGGTTGGCCACTGGAGGCCGAGGAAGCATTCACGAAGTTGAAAACTGCGTTTGCCTCTGCGTCGATCCTGTCGCGACCGGACCCCGTGAAGCCTTTCTCGCTAGAAGTAGACACTTCTTCGGTCAGGGTTGGAGCGGTCCTCACGCAAAAGGGTCCTACAGGCAAAACAGACACTTGTGGCTTCTACTCTAAGACGTTCACGCCGACAGAAAGGAACTATACTATCGGGGATCGGGAATTATTGGCCATTAAACTGGCACTAGAAGAATGGCGTTACCTGCTGGAAGGCGCTCGGCATCCCATCAGTATCTATTCTGAGCATAAGAACCTTTAGTATCTCCAAACGGCCCAGCATCTCAATCCACGCCAAGCCAAGTGGTCTCTTTTCTTCTCCCGGTTTAACTTCCAGATCCACTTTCGTCCCGCGGAGAAGAATGTCAAGGCCGATTCCTTTCGCGCATCTCTGATGTGGTTGGGGAGGAGGTGGCCCCTGAGCACATTATACCCCCAGAGCGCCTGGTCTCCGCAGCTCCTGTTGATCTTCGGGATGTTCCGTCTGGGAAAACCTACGTGTGCCACACCCTCCGAAGGAAAATTTTGAAGTGGGGTCATTGCTCTATGGTGGCTGGACATCCTGGGGCTCGTAAGACGTTTCTCCTGATCTCGCGGTTCTATTGGTGGCCAGACCTCGCTAAGGATGTCAGGGAATTTGTCGAGTCCTGTATCACCTGTGTCCGCAACAAGACACCTCGTCACAAACCGGCTGGACTCTTGCATCCCCTGCCCATCCCTACCCAACCATGGTCTCACGTGGCGATGGACTTTATAACCAATCTTCCCCCTCATCCGGTAACACCGTTATCTGGGTGGTCACAGATCGTTTTTTAAAAATGGCGCATTTTGTCCCATTGCCAGGCTTACCTTCTGCCCCGCACCTGGCCTATCTGTTTTTGACCACATTTTTCGTTTGCACGGGTTCCCCTGCAAATCATCTCGGATCGAGGGGTCCAGTTCGTTTCTAAATTCTGGCGGGCCCTTTGTTCTCAACTGAAGGTGAAGCTTGATTTCTCCTCCGCTTACCACCCCCAGACGAATGGTCAGGTGGAGAGAGTCAACCAGGTCCTGGGGAATTACTTGCGCCACTTCGTCATGACTTGACAGGATGACTGGTCCAACTTGCTCCCATGGGCTGAATTTTATTATAATTCCCTAGATACGGAGTCCGCAGGTGCCTCTCCCTTCTACATCGTGTACGGCCTGCACGCCCGCCCACCACTACCGCTGGCATCCCTGTCTGAGGTCCCGGCAGCAGATGCCTTGGTCCAAGACATGAAGGCCATCTGGTCCCTGACCCGCCAATCTCTGCTCCGTGTTTCAGGGTGCAGGAAGGCTCAAGCAGATAACAGAATAAGCCCTCCTCCAGTTTTCTCTCCGGGTGACAAGGTGTGGCTGACAGCCATATTTGTCCGCCTCAAGTTCTCGAGTTCCAACTGGGATCCCGCTTGGTGGGACCTTTCGTGGTGCTTAAACGCAGAAACCCGGTGGCAGATACACTCTGGCTCCCATCTACCATGCGCATCCCGAACTCCTTTCATGTCTCTCTACTAAAACCTTTGGACCTAAATCATTTCTCTCGGAAGGCAGTCCCGCCGTCGCCTTGAGGCTGATGTCTCTAACATCTTTTTGGTCAAGAAGATCCTGGGTATGAGGAGGATTAGAGGGAAATGATATTTCCTCATTGATTGGAAGGGGTTCGGGCCCGAATAAAGGTCTTGGGAGCCGGAGGAGAACATTCTGGACCATTTATTAATTTGGAGATTTCTCCGGGCTAGAAAGAGAGGGAGGCCAAAGGGGGGGGTACTGTCATGGATGGCGCCGCGACCTGAAGGATGGGCCACGGGCCCATGCATCCTTCTGCCCGCTTCCCTGCGCTGGGAGCGAGTGGCGGCGCGATCCGTGCCTCGGATCGTGGGCGCACTCGCTCCCCGTACTCACCCGACCGCGTTCCTGTCTCCTCGCCCCTAGTGCCAGCCGGTGTGCACGGCCCTGCTCCCTAGGGCGCGCGCGCGCCAGTTTCATCCAATTTAAAGGGCCAGCACACCAGTAATTGGCCATTGCCGGCCGCTGACCCTATATAGTGACTCCACCCCCGGCAGACCACTGCCAGATCTTTAGTGCCTATTCAGTCTTTAAAGAAAGCATTCCCTGTGCCTTGTCCGTGTTCTTCATGTACCGTACCGTTCTGCTTCCATCCCTCCTTCTGTCCCACGAACCTCTGCCATTTGTCCTGACCTACTGCCTGTCCCCGACTATGTCTACGACTCATGATTCTTACCACGCTCTACCCTGGCTGCCGCCGCAAGCAAGTCATGCCAGTGAAAGCGACCTGGTAGATTCCCGCCGCAGCAAGTCCATCCCGCTTTGCGCGGGCTCTGGTGAAAACCGGGTTCTACTTAGACTCCGCTCCCTGGCGTGGCTTACACCATCGCTTGCGGTGGTCCAGCGGATCCACTACCGCCAAGTGTGACACCCCAGCCTACTTGACGGGGGATCCTACCTATCCTAAGTGAGCGTACGCCTGTCCCTCACCCTGTGATTAGGAAGTTTCACTTTTACTTTCTTCCTGGTGTTTATAGTGGTGTTTATTTTAGAAAGTGGAGAGATGTGTGACCAAGGAAGACATGGAGGTGGATAATGTATGTGGGCTGCTGGGGGTGGACGAGATATGGATGTATGAGACAGATATGTGACTCACTTGGTATTGTGTACTACACAATTTATGTCAGCGAGGAAGGCAATATTTTCATGTACAGTAGCTGTAGAGTCGGCCACCAAAATCAACTCCTTTGTGAGCCCCATGCCCCCAGTCCGACACAGCTGTGGGCCACCATGAGTGTAGACGGTAGGTTACTACTGATGGCAGCCGACCTGCAGGACAAGGACACCGGATACTGTCGCAGCAGGTGTAGCCATATACAGGTAACCGAGTCCTTGGTACAAATGTGCATAACCATAGTCAGGTAACAGAGGCCCAGACAGGTAGCGGACTGGGACGGAAGCAGGCAACATCAGGATAACAGCAGGAAATAGACTGGTGCAATGGCAGGAACAGCAGGCGTTAACTGGTACAACGACAGGAACAACAGGAGTAGAAGCAGGTAACCCGAGGGATAACACGGGAACATGAACAACAGAAACCAATAGCAGTAGTCAAGAGCTTTGATGGACATTAATGAACTGACACTGGAGCAGAGGCAGGAAGCTCCTTTTATCCCGAAAGGTAATTGGTATACTGTCACTTTATATCCAAACCAGCGGATGGGCGTGCCCACTATGGAGCGTGTGCAGATACAGACAGGAACACAGCTAAGTGAGTACATGAGACACAGCAGGGACTGTCCTTCATTGAGAAAGGACCGCAGCAGCAGGTACAGGAGACTGTGAACACAGTAAAGTCATGGCCATGCCTGCGAGGAACGCAGCATGGAGCGTGACAGCAGCAAACAGGTTCAGGGCCAGGGGCATAGCAGAGACATGGGCACGTCCAGGGCCATGGCATGAACCGTGACAGTGAGTCAGTGGACTTGTGGTAGCTTCTTTCAAGGGTGATCCTGAGATACCTTTACCCATGCTTGTTGAGTACAACCAGAAACCATCCAACAAAGAGGAGATCACTACACCAAATTCCGGTCTTGATCACTTTCTAAGATCTATATGCAATGAATTACAAACTCACAAAAAGAGTGTAGAGATCTTATTCCTTTTTGGTAGAGACATCCTCAAGGTACATAAGGTATCAATGAACTGAATGATGCCCCATTTGCCCAACACCCTAATCCTAGCTGGGTTGTCATAGGCAATTTTTGTGTGGGAAAGATGAAGAAACCGACAAAGATATCCTCATGTAAAACAAACATTTTGCCTAATATTTGCAGGACTTAGGAGGAAACCAGAGATGGAAAAACATTGTGTGGATTTCATGCAAAACATATTTGACAAAGATCATGCAGAACCTGGACCGTCACTAAAGGAAGGAGAAGAATGCTGATACCTCCCATCCACAGAAACGAACGAAATCAGAGTGGTGTTTGATTCTAGCGCTCAATGGGACGGTGTCTCTCACAACAGCCTACTTCTTACTGGACCTAACCAAAACAACACACACCCTGCTGATACAAGTTTGCCATGCCTCCGTTGAGCCAGTGTCCTGCTGCTCTGTCTCCATTGTTCCTGTGTCCTGCCTGCTGGTACAAGCCTGCGGTCTGGTATCTGGTTCTGGTCTCCTGATATCTGCATCCCGTCCTGAATCTGCTGGTACCTGTAGTCCACAACTCTCTTAATGTCTGGTATCCTGCCCTAATCTCCTCATGTCTGCATCACATCCTAATTCTGCTGGTATTTTTAGTCCACGATTTTCCTGTTTGTCGGGACTTTGTTGCTCCTCACATTATTAACAGTGGCTGGACAGGCAACTGTCATCTCTGGTCCCAAGGATCCACTTCCTCCAAATATGTTTTCAGAGGCTTGCTTATGTATTTATTCTGACCATCTTGCAAATAAAGCTCTTTGAAACGTGACCACTAGGAACACAACAAGATTCAGGCAACGAAGTGAGGGGACTGTGCATTTAAAAATCTACCAAGATTCCATTATATGACCGGGAGGCCGATTGGAAGCACCCAATGACCTGGGAGGCCACCAGCCACATGGAGTATAACAGTGGTAAGTGACTGCATCAGCGGCCACACCAGAGCTTCATGGTGGCTCATAATGGCTGGCAATTAGAATAATAAAATTAAAGGGGTTTTGCCACCATGTAATGTTGACGTGGGAACCTCCAAAATGGGTATTTAATCACTTTTCTAAATACACTCACCGGCCACTTTATTAGGTACACCATGCTAGTAATGGGTTGGACCCCCTTTTGCCTTCAGAACTGCCTCAATTCTTCGTGGCATAGATTCAACAAGGTGTTGCAACGATGCTCAATTGGTACCAAGGGGCCCAAAGAGTGCCAAGAAAATATTCCCCACACCATGACACCACCACCACCAGCCTGAACCGTTGATACAAGGCAGATGGATCCCATGCTTTCATGTGTTGACGCCAAAATCTGACCCTACCATCCGAAATGTCGCAGCAGAAATCGAGACTCATCAGACCAGGCAACGTTTTTCCAATCTTCTACTGTCCAATTTCGATGAGCTTGGGCAAATTGGAGCCTCAGTTTCCTGTTCTTAGCTGAAAGTAGTGGCACCCGGTGTGTTCTTCTGCTGCTGTAGCCCATCTGCCTCAAAGTTCGCCGTACTGTGCGTTCAGAGATGCTATTCTGCCTACCTTGTTTGTAACGGGTGGATATTTGAGTCAATGTTGCCTTTCTATACAGCTCGAACCAGTCTGCCCATTCTCCTTTGACCTCTGGCATCAACAAGGCATTTCCGCCCACAGGACTGCCGCTCACTGGATGTTTTTTCTTTTTCGGACCATTCTCTGTAAACCCTAGAGATGGTTGTGCGTGAAAATCCAGGAGATTCAGCAGTTTCTGAAATACTCAGACCAGCCCTTCTGGCACCAACAACCATGCCACGTTCAAAGGCACTCAAATCACCTTTCTTCCCATACTGATGCTCGGTTTGAAACTGCAGGAGATTGTCTTGACCATGTCTACATGCCTAAATGCACTGAGTTGCCGCCATGTGATTGGCTGATTAGAAATTAAGTTTTAACGAGCAGTTGGACAGGTGTACCTAATAAAGTGGCCGGTGAGTGTATATGTGATTAAAAAAAGTGAAAACTCTGAGAGCTACAGTATTTCTCAACCCCCCTTGGTTACCACAAAGCTTCCCCTAGTCACGACCCAGGAGCTGAAGGCCGTGCTTGCGTGAATCACTTCTTATCTGATGACAGGCAGAATGAATGGTCTTTTAAGGCACCGGTAGCAATATGTTTTCTTTTGTATACAAAATAACTAGCTGTAGTGTTATTAGATCCGTGCTTTATCTTCTGAAGAAGCTTTCAATCTGCTTTTTTAGAATAGGTGTTCTCTTTTGTATACAGAATTCACAAGTTATAGTTTGATTATTTGAGTGAACATGTCACAGGATCCCCTTATGCAGCTCTGTGCTCTGCTGTGTGTGTCTGTGTGCGTCTCTGTCAGCTCGTGATTTGTTTACATTACATTAGCTTCTTAGCAGATAAGGTTTCTCCTGACAGTGCCGTCTATGAGGCTGTGTCTTGCTGTATTGAATCCACTGTTGTATTGTTTATTAGTTCACTTAAGTTTTGAGACGCTCCCTGTGGATTCCTCACTCCCCCCCTCCCCTCTCCCTCTCTCCACTGCAGCTTCATGAATCAGCGTGATTTGTTGACATCTTGCTCTCATACTGAACGGAGGTCAGTACTTGGTCTGGTGGCAAATCCCCTTTAAAGACCAGGGTAGAATCTAATTATCTGGAGCATTGGACTGGAGGGCTTTAAGACTTGTCACACACAAATATTAGTGACACATTTCCAAGTTCTTTTTTCCTTTCTATGTTAGGGTTTAATTTTTTAAAATACAGTTTTTATTATTATAACAAGTATTATCTCCTTATTTGTCCCTGAAAATAAATAGTGCTGTGTTCCCTGATTATAAAACAGGTTTTTTGACATGTTCCAAGTAGTTAAATGTTATTTTAAGTTAGTTTACACTGACTGTGTGTAAAGAATCTCCAATTGATTTGTAGTTTTAAAAGTTTGTGATACACAAGCGTCAGTAAAGTGTCTTAAAGTATCCAACCACCCAGAATCCTACAGTAACTAGATGTGGGCCAAGTTTAAACTTTTAACCTTTTTTTAATTTGTATGGAAAAAATAAAACTACTTCTGCCAAGAAACATACAACTAAACTAGAGGCAAAAATAATCAAACAATACTCAATTCATATATTAACTTTGGATGTGGTATATAAAATAACACATAGTCCATTATTATATGAGAAGAGATATTTTACTTTTGCATATTAATTCATAGCAGTCCTATTTAGTAACTGCTGTGAGCGTTTTCTTCATCAGTATTTTGCACTTCTACCATGTAGCACTGGAGCTTTTATTGCCTCCTAGTGGGAATGGATTTTTAACCTGCCTTTGTAGCATTGTAGCAGTAAGAATAACCTTTTTCTGTGATTTTCTAGAACCTTTGAATGAAGATCTGAATATTTTAATGTTCTAATTCATAACAGATATATTATGACTAAAACAACACTGTTTAGCCTTTCTTCAAGAATACCAGGAGGTGTGTTGTGTCGTGCTTATCATCCGAAGAATATCTTTACTGAGCATAAGAATCTCCTCTACTTTCAGACGGCACAACGGTTAAATCTCAGGCAAGCTAGATAGTCACTCTTCTTCTCTCAATTTAACTTTCTTCTAAACTTAAGGCCTGCAGAGAAAAATGTGAATCCCCGGATTTTGCTGGACTTGACTCACCTCAGTACTTTATCCCCTAGTATGCTTGATTTCTGTGGCTTCTGTCAACCTCCAACGGATTCCTCAAGGGAAAACCTTTGTACATCCAGCCTCAAGGAAAATAATTCTTAAATGGGACCACTCGTCCAAGTTAGCCTGCCACCCGGGAATACAAAAAATCTTATTATTAAGCTCACAGCACTACTGGTGGCCTACTTTCGTTCAAGATGTCAAAGATTTTGTTCTTTCCTGTTCCACTTGAGCTCATAAGCCTTCTCGTCTCAAGCCCTGTACCTGAGAAACCTTGGACTCATATTGTCATGGACTTTATCATGGATTTTCCTCTATCTTCCAATCATATATTTATCAGGGTGGTCACCGATCGTTTCTCCAAGATGTCTAATTTCGTGCCATTCTCTGGTCTACCTTCTGCTCCGCAACTTGCCTCCCATTTCTTCCAGCAAATTTTCCATCTGTGTGGACTTCCCCTTTATAATTTCTCTAATCAAGGAGTTCAATTTGACTCTGAGTTCTGGCATGCAAGTCCCTGGAACCGATCTTCATCATTTGGTTTTGTCTTGTCAGGACGATTGGGCCAACCGCCTTCCATGGGCCTATGGATGCCAGGTCCTTTCTCGGTTCTTCATCGCATTAATTCTGTGTGCACAAATCCCCGCCCCCTCTTTGTGGATCCCAAACTCCCCCCCCATTCTCTTAAAGACTTTGCCCCTAAATCATTTTTCCCAAAGCTGTGTCCCCCCCGTAGCTGATTTTTGATTTTTCGAGGTTCAAGAAATCTTGGCAGAGAAGCGTCATTGGTAGGCATTTCTTTTCATAGAAGGGAAGGGATTCGGGCTAAAGAGAGTGGATATTACCAATAGCGAAAAAGAGGAGGATGGGGGGGTGGTTTGTTGTCAAAAATGTTCACCAGGTTTTTCACTTGGGAAGTGCATATGCACATGCCCTGCCCCCCCGACCCCTTTTCTCACCTTCCCTGTTCTGACCCCTCTCTGTCACTGCTGAAAAAGGCCCCCTTAGGAACATGGCGAAAACTCTCGGGAATTTTGAAGGGTAGCACTCCTTTAAATTAACAATCGCGACACTGGTCTTTATTTTGGTCCTTCCCTTGCCCCTCACCATTTTTTATGTATGTACCTAGTGTCGTGCTATGTTGCATTTCTGCCTGCCGCCCAGCCCCAAACTTACGCAAGTGACCTCTATCTCCCACCTGCCCTGACTCTTGCCTGTTATGAACACGCCTTACCTGTTTTTTCTGTACACAACTGCACCATCGCTTTCCCCCATGAGCGACCATGACGGGGGGGAGCGACCTGGGGTCCCCCGAGTAAAGCCCAACCCAGCTTTGCAGCGGACGGGTGAATCCCGGGGGAGGCTTTGACCCCCACTCCGGGACTATTTATTATTATCTCTCGTAGCGACCCAGAAGACCCTCTTCTTTATCTTTACAAGTATTTTTTTGATAAAGATGTTACAATATCACATATCTTTTTTGGTAAAAGTATGGAACCTTTTATTTTTGTATTAAAATGACCCTCTTATGCAGCAATAACGGGCATCCACACTTTTCCGGTATCTGTTGATTAGTCCTGCAGGTGGTTGGAGGAATTTTAAAAACCTTTCTTTTACATTTAGTTTCAACTTGTTATGCTTGGGGGTTTTCCTTGTTTAAAACTCCCCATTAAGGCCTTCCAACTTTTTCTATTAAATGAGGAAAATGTTTATTTAAAACCCCTATCCTCATAACTAAAAAAGGATAATTTTCCTCATTATGAAGAAGCAGCAGAAGAATGTGAGACTTGAAGCCAATTATGCAAGGGAAAAGAGCTGGGATTTCCCAAAACTATTTTTTGGATGTAGCATTCTTTCAGAGCCTTAAAAAATGGACTAGAAGATTAAAGACAGGCCATGGCCCCCTTACAAACAGTGTTTTGGGGGGCATTGTTGATTGCCCACTCCCCCCCCCAGCCAGCAAAAAAACAGAAAGTTTCTAGAAGCCCAGTCGGGGGCCCCTTATGAAAAAACTTAAAAATACAGTTAGCATGCCATCTATAGCAAAAAATGAACCCCAAAAAAAATGAAAACCCCAAAAAAGGCACAATCGTTTTTTTCACATTACAGAACTAAAATATTATTTTTAAAAATTTTCCAGTCCTTATTGATACCATCAATGGTATATTACAAAGTAATTTGCCCATGAAAAAAACCCGTAATTGTATATAAAGACAGAAAAATACAAAGTAAAACTCTTGTAAGGCGGGGAAAAAATCAAATGAAACGAAACAAAAAATTAGGGACGCTACGTAAGTGGGGCCACTTTTTCAGGTTGAAAATCCCCTTTTAGGTAGGACAGAAAGGGGACATAGTGGAGGGTAATATTTTTCATCACCCGGCCACTTTATTAGGTTTCCCCGTCCCAAGCTCGTTAAACTTAATTTTAAACAGCCAATAATGGGGGCAACTCAGTGCATTTAGGCATGTAGACAGGTCAGCAAACTCCCCAGTCAAACGAGATCAGTTGGGGAAGAAGGTGATTTGAGTGCCTTTGAACGTGGATGTTGTTTGGTGCCAGAAGGGTGGTCTGAGTATTTCAGAAAAAAAAAATGCTGATCTCCTGGGATTTTCAGACAACCCTCTCTAGGGTTTACAGAGAATGGTCCGAAAAAGAAAAACATCCATGAGCGGCGTCCTGTGGGGGGGAAAAGCCCTTTTTGATGCCCCGAGGTCAAAGGAGAATGGGCAGGGCTGGTTGAGCTGATAGAAAGGCAACGTGAATCAAAAAGCCCCCCGTTACAAAAAAGGAGGAGTGATCTCTGAAGACAGTCGGCGAACTTTGAGGCAGATGGGCTACAGCAGCAGAAGACCACACCCGGGGGCCCTCCTTTCAGCTAAGACAGGAAACTGAGGCTCCAATTTGCCCAAAACTCATGAAAAATTTGGGCAGTGAAGAATTTGGAAAAAAAGTTGCCTGGTCTGATGAGATCGATTTCTGCTGCGACTTTTGGATGGTAGGGTCAGAATTTTGGGTCAACAAAATGAAAACATGGATCCATCCTGCCTTGTATAACGGTTCGGTGGTTTGGGGGTGGTGTCATGGTGTGGGGGGAATATTTTTTGGCATCTTTGGCCCCTTGGGACAATTTGGTCGTTGAAAAACCTTGTTGAATCTATGCCACGAAGAATTGGGCGTTTGAAGGGGAAAAGGGGGTCCAAAACCGTTACTAGCATGGTGTCCTAAAAAAGTGGCCGGTGAGTGTATTTGTCCCCTTGCATCATTTATTGGAAAAACTGGTGGAATAAATTTTTTTTGAAATATCACTACAGGTTTAAAAAGAACATCAATGGCATCAAGATGAGTGAAATTTCTGTATGCAGGCAGTCAGGGTTTAAACGGGATGGGATGTAGGTTTGTTTTAAGTTGAATTTGTATGTAAATAGAACAGTTGATTTTATTAAATGTAATTCAGCAAAAAAAAAATTTTGTTAGTACAGAGAACAGTTTTACATTTGTTTTGCTGCTGTCCCCCTTTTTTTGAAGATTTCACCTAAAATTCTTTGGGTTTTCATGGTGCGTGACTCGGTTTAATTTCAGCCACGCCCATAAGTCTCCCTTTTTTAATAGGGGACGTAGTAAATTGGAATGATGTAAGTGGGGGACTGCCTGTACTGTTTTTTTTTTTTTTTTTGCTCTTTTGGTGTTTTTCTGCCAAATGTTTATCCTGGTACCCTTTTTTTTTGGAATTTATTCCAAGGGTTGTTTTAGTTTTCTATCATTTTTACTGCATAATAACCATATTCATGATACATTTTAATTATCTTCAATAAAAATTATAGTATCAAAGTAGAGATTTTACTTTGCAGGTATACTAAAATACAGTATTTGCAAACTTTACAGTTACGCATTAGCCAAACGCCTAAAAGTATTACCAGCATATTTTTTTATAGTTTTTGCCTCCTTGTGTTTCAACAGTCATAACTTTTTTATTTTCTCAATTACGCATTTTTTTGAGGCCTCGTTTTATTTGGGACAAGTTGTACTTTTTGGGGAATAGTTTATGTTCACTTATAAATTATTGCAGAATTTTATTTTCAATTTTTTTCATTATTATTTATATATTTTTTTTCCACCATTCACCATTTCACCACTTTAATAACTTGTTAGATTAATTCTACAAGCTATTTATGGTTTGTGTGGATAACCTAATATGTGTAGTGGTTTATTTTTGTTTTGTAATCTAAGATGCACAATTATTTTTATTAAATATTTATTCTTATTTTATTGTTTTATTCATTTTTTTTCTACACTTACTTTTTTTTTTTTAAACCCATGAAGTTATAACTGTTTTACATTTTTTCTTTTTACACTTAGTAATGTATTAGCATAATCATATATGCTAATAATTATATTTAGAGTGGGCGAATCGATTCTAACGAAGTGGAAGTCGTTTAGAATTTCAGGAAAACTTCGGTTCGGAACGAAGTCGAATTTGGGGTACCTTCGGGTGAACGAAGGGTGCTTATGATTATATAAATGGGTGAGAGCACTATGGCGCTACATGGGGCAAAGCACTCCTGGGAGGTTAGAAAGGGCATAGCCTGCATGACATGTGCAGAGATGAAGCCAATCAGAGACCGGGGGATTTGTTGCGTCACCGCACTATTTAAGAGCCGAGCGCGCCTGGGAGCTCACACTCCTCTCACTGTATGACAGGGAAGTGCATGCTGCGGGTGGATAGCGCTTTCTGAGAACTGATTTTTACACAGGGATTTTTTTGTGGGGTGTCTCAGCTTGTCTCAGAACTGTCTCTGAATGTTCTTATTTATGATTTTTTGGGGTATTGGATCTGAATCCATGTAGTGCGTCCACTGCAGCTGCATATACATTCAATATCCAAGTGGGATCTAAGCCAGTTCCTGTTGTATTCATTTAAAGAAAGAAAACAGCGTTTTTACAATACAAATACCACTTCATTTTTGGCTGCTCAATTCTTAGTGCGCAATTTACATCCAGGGTTAATTAAGCGTTGTTTTGCTGGTGTGCTGACAAAAATTAAACCGACTTTTTTCAACAGCCAAATATTATATTTTTTTTTTTGTAGCCTATTCACAAGCAAAGGTTAATTCATTTTATCTCTTGTTGTGTGGCGTAGGGAAAATACGCACATTGTAACACGCTACAAAGCTACTAGTTTGTGGTGGCTCAATTCTATTGCGCCAATTTACATTCCAGGGGTTAATTAACGCGTTGTTTGCTGGTTTTGTGGCTGACAAAAATAAACCGTCTTTTTCAACGCCAGAATATATATTTATTTTTTTTGGTAGCCTTAATTTCACCAAGCAAAGGTTAATTACAATTTTATCTCTTGTTGTGTGCGTAGAAATTACGCCATTGTAAACACGCTACAAAAGCTACTAGTTTGTGGCTGGCTCAATTTCTATTGAGCAATTTACATCCAGGGGAATTAAGCGTGTTTTGCTGGTGTGCTGACAAAATTAAAAACGTTTCTTTTTCACGCCAAATTATATATTTTTTTTGGTAGCCTAATTCACAAGCAAAGGTTAAATTACAATTTTATCTCTTGTTGGGATTGGCGTAGAAAAACTTACACCATTTGTAACCACGATACAAAGCTACTAGTTTGTGGTGGCTCAATTCTATTGAGCATTTACATCCAGGGGTTATTTAAGCGATGTTTTGCTGCTGTGCTGACAAAAATTAAAACCGTCTTTTTCAACGCCAAAATATATATATTTTTTTTTGGTAGCCTTATTCACAAGCAAAGGTTAATTACAAATTTATATTCTTGTTGTGTGGCGTAGAAAATACGCCATTGTAACACGATACAAATTATGTTTGTGGGTGGGTCAATTCTATTGCGCAATTTACATCCAGGGGTTAATTATGGTTGTTTTGTGCTGTGCTGGACAAAAATAAACCAGTCTTTTTCTACGCCAAATATAATTATAAATAATTTTTATTGGGTAGCCTAATTCACAAAGCAAAGGTTAATACAATTTTAATCTCTTGTTGTGTGGCGTAGAGAAAAGACGCCCATTGTAACCGCTACCAAAGGTACTAGTTTGTGGTGGGCTCAATTCTATGCCGCAATTTTACATCCAGGGGTTAATTAAGGTTGTTTTGCTGGTGTGCTGACAAAAATTAAACCGTCTTTTTCAACGCCAATTATATATTTTTTTTTGGTGCCTAATTCACATAAGCAAAGTTAAATTACAATTTTATCACTTGTTGTGTGCCGTAGAAAATACACCATTGTTACTCGCTACAAAGTAACTAGGTTTGTGGATGGTCAATTCATTGAGCAATTACATCCAGGGGTTATTTTAAGCATTGTTTTGCTGGTGTGGTGACAAATACAAAACCGTCATTTTCAACGCCAAATATATATTTTTTTTTTGGTAGACTTTTCTCAAGCAAAGGTTAATTACACATTTTATCTCTTTTGTTGTGGCGTAGAAAATACGCCATTGTAACACGCTACAAAGCTACTAGTTTGTGGTGGCTCAATTCTATTGCGCCAATTTACATCCAGGGGTTAATTAAGCGTTGTTTTGGTGGTGTGGCTGACAAAAAATAAACCGTTACTTTTCAACGCCAAATATATATTTTTTTTTTGGTAGCCTAATTCACAAAGCAAAAGGGTAATTACAATTTTATCTCTTGTTGTGTGGCGTAAGAAAATACCACCATTGTAACCGCTACCAAGCTACTAGTTTGTGGTGTGGCTCAATTCTATTGCGCAATTTAATACAGGGGGTAATTAAGCGTTGTTTTGCTGCTGTGCTGACAATAAATAAACCGTCTTTTTCAACGCCAAATATATATTTTTTTTTTTGGTTAGCCTAATTCACAAGCAAAGGTTAATTACAATTTTATCTCTCTGTTGTGTGGGCGTAGAAAATACCCCATTGTAACACGCGACAAAGCAACTACATTGTGGTGGATCAATTCAATTGCGCAAATTTACATCCAGGGGTTAATGTTAAGCGTTGTTTTGCTGGGATTGTGCTGACAAAATTAAAACCGTCTTTTTCAACGCCAAATATATATTTTTTTTTGTAGCCTAATTCACATGCAAAGGCTTAATTACAATTTTTATCCTCTGTTGTGTGGCGTAGAAAAATACGCCATTGTAACCACGCTACAAAGCTACTAGTTTGTGGTGGCCTCAATTCTATGCGCAAATTTAATACAGGGGGTTATTAAGCGGTGTTTTGCTGGATGTGCTGGACAAAAATAAATCCGTCTTTTTCAACGCCCAAATTTATATATTTTTTTTGGTAGCCTAATTCACAAGCAAAGGGTAATTACAATTTTTTATCTCTTGTTGTGTTGTGTAGAAAATTCGCCTTTGTAATACGCTACAAATGCTACTAGTTTTGGTGGCTCAAATTCTATTGCGCAATTTACAGACATGGGTTGTTACATTAAGCGTTGTTTTGCTGCTGTGCTTGACAAAAATAAACCGTCTTTTCTCAACGCCAAATACTATATTTTTTTTTTGGTAGCCTAATTCACAAGCAAAAGTTAATTAAAATTTATCTCTTGTTGTGTGCGTAGAAATACACATTGTAAAACTCGCATACAAAGGTACTAGTTTGTGGTGGCTCAATTCTATTGCGCAATTTACATCCAGGGGTTTATTAAGCGTTGTTTTGCTGCTGTGCTGACAAAAATAAACAGTCTGTTTCAACACCGAAATATATACTTTTTTCTTGTAGCTTAATTCACAAGTGAAGGTTAATTAAGCCTGTTTGGCCTTTTACATTTAGTAAAACACACATGTGATTGTATACGACAAATACAAGTAAAGTTTTTGGCCATTTGTGGAGCGCAATTTATATCCAAGGGTATACCCTAGCTTGTTACTGGGTGCATTGGAGTCAAAAAAAAACAGGGTGTATATTAATCATTTACAGATAGCTTCATCAAAAGTGTCTGTTACATTTTAGAACAAACTGTTATGTCAGACAGAGAGGTGGCAAGGATCCTGCACACTGCGAGTGCAGTGGCACAAACATTTCGAAACAGGCCCAGTCGCAGCACAGCAAGGGGCGTCGCAGCAGGGTCACTCGGGGAGGCCACACTGCCGCTGTCATCTAAGCCGGCCGTGTGTTGTTCAGCAACCCAAGGGTTCTTGAATGGTTGATAGGTATCATTCTTCCTCCCAGATGACATCTGACAACCCCAGACCAAGAGTCGTGAGGGAACCTCCGACACAACACTTAGTTGGCATGGCACGGGATGCGGGGTCAGCGGCCATCCCTGTACCTCAGCCCGCCTCTGTCCCTCCAGTTCCACTCATGCAGGGATCTACTATGTGGTTGGGATCAGCGCCACTATATAGCGAGGAATGAACAATTTAGGAGAGGGCGCTCAGCAGCTCACTTGGCAGCGAAGAAATGGGGGCCAAATATCCCCAGCTTCTTGCAGTGAGAGCGGCAAAGTATAGATGTGAGAGAGTGGCATGGGAGGGTCATTGTGGTGAGAGGGTTCCAGCCTCGGCTTACCAGGGGACGGTGATGAGGACATTCAGTGCCGATGAAACACAAATAGATGATGATGTGTAGCCGGAACGCATTGGGGCCGGGTTGAAGCAAGGGCTTCATCCGCGTCAGGAGAGAGGGCAGCAGCTTGCGCGTCAGGCATCGGCGCAGCAGAAAGTGGGTTGTGTGCGCGTGAGTCAGCTGGGGTTTGCAGCAGGTGTCGAGGTGGGGAGCCAAGCGGCCACGGGGTAGGAAAACCGCTTCGCAGGTCTCCAAGACCGTAAGCGGCACAGGGGCTCAGCGGATGGGCAGCGGGCGCAGTAGTCACTCAGTGCAGGCACGTTGGCGGTAAAATCAAGTACTCGGACGGCTTGTGGAAGTTCATTTGATACAGACACGGAGGAGCCGAATATGGGGTATATGTAGAATTGTGGCAGAAAGTGAAGCGTTGGGCCAGGGAGCCTAACGTTGGCACAACGGCCCTGCGTCAACACATGCAGCGTCACCATCCGGTGGCCTGGGAGTAACGTGGCTCAGCTGTGGTGGTCATCCTGCCGCCTGCAGCGAGCAGCCTGACGGCCAGTGGCACGCATGCCATTTCAGCCAGTCAAGGCTCCACCACTCTGCAGGAAGGCAGCTGTTTCTCTTTTGACATTCCTCTCGGTCCAGATGGCTCCTGCTCCTCGCGCTACTCTATGCGCCAGCAGTCGTTCAGAGAGGCGATTGTAAGTAGTCAACAGTATGCGTTCCAACCATCCTAAGGTGCAGCAGCCTGACCGTTGCTCCTGTCAAGTTGTTGGTACTGGCAGTCCCTACCTTTCCAAATGGTGAATCTGCACCATTCAGAGAACTAATTGCTTGTTCATGCCGAGCCGAGATGGAGAGTTCCAAGGCCCGTAATTTCTTTTCCAAAAAGGCAGATACCAGCAACTTCATAAATAATGTAGAAACAGAAAGTGGGTCAGTCCTTGAGATTATCGGTTTGATCCAAGGTACACGTCGGCAGCCGCCGACGTCTGGAGCTGTAACTACGGTCACGGGCCAGTACATGTCCTGTACGGCCCATGGCGTGGAATGTGCTTCCTGCCCAGGCACACCAAAAATGGACAGGAGACGCGCTTCTCCTCCACGTTGTCCCCCAAAAATGGCTTGCTCCTGCGCATTGTACGCCTCCTCCCTCCTCCACACACCAACCACCATCTCAGCCTCCACAAAGTACTTGCTCAATCATTACCACATGTTGTAGTGCACAGCCGAGTGTTCACCGCAGTTTCGTAACCTAGCTTGCCTCGGCGAACGAGTCCACACAGGGGAGGACTGTCTCGCGTTCATGCCAAGCAAGTAATCGATGTGTGGCTTTCTCCGCGCCAACTGCAAATCGGAAAAAACTAGGTGGACGGACAATGGAGGAACATGGTGTCACGCGCTTGCAACCGAGGAGGGATGGTCGATGACGCACTGCATGGCGCACGTGTTCAATCTGGTTGTAAAAAGTTTCTGAAAGTCTTCCACCGATCTTCAGAACATTCTGAAAATGGCCAGGAAAACTGTGCATCTGCACTTTATCATTCGTTACCAAAGCCAGGTAACACCTCCTCGAGTTGCAGCGGACAGAACGGCATCCCCCAAACACGCTTGATTGCCGACTGTCTTCCACCGCGGGAATTCCAGCCTGCACATGTTGGAGACTGTATGAACAGAGAAAGGCATTACGATTTTTTTTTGATGATCAGGAGACAGATGTACTCCCTGTGTAACTTTGATTGTCAGCCAGTGGCAGCTCATGCGTGCCCTGCGGTTTGTTGAGGCACATTCCGAGGAGGCCACGTTATTTGTCAGTCGCCAGGACCTACGGGATGAATAACGTTCATTCCACTGCTTCATGTCCTGGGAACAGATGCTGATAAATATCTGTCTGGGCAGGGGACTGTGTGATTGCTGTGGCGATACATCTCGTGGGCCCATGAGTCCGGTGGGGGGACTGAAATGGAGGAGGAGGAGGAGGGAGGACATTGGAGCAGAAGCTTGTCTGGGTGGAAGATGAGTGGATTTCTACCCAGGTGACAAGAGAGGAGAGACAGGAGCAAGCCTGGAGGAGGGTGGATGAAGATGAGTAAGACGAGGCAGATGACTCCCAAGCAGTGGCAGTTTTAATTTTAATTAAAAAAACTGTGGAAATGATGAGGCACGGCGAAGCCCTCGGAGTACACTTGTGCAGATGTCCCGCTGCATGCTTTATATTGCCTGGCTAGTGACAGCCGATAGTTCAGCATCGGCAGCAAGGGATGTCTCTATGGGATATCCAACCCTCTATTGGACCCTCGCTTCCAGGTCCTAAAATGGGATGCATTTTCCCAGCTATTGAGAGGAAGACCAAACTCAAATACCTATAGGGAAATCCTCCGTAATCACAGTTGGCCTCGCTGCCTATGTGCCGGCATCGGTTCCCTCCTCTGACAGGTTGACCGGTCGGGTTACTCTGACGCTCACGTACTACTGCCGCGGCTGCTGGGGGAAGGTGGGGGGGGGTAGGACGCAGTATCCAGCTACTTCAAGCTGGATCATATGTCTGGAGTCAATAATGAGCAGCACTTTCTTCACCCGCCTAGCTGAGGAGGGCAAGTTCACCAGCAGACAGCAGCAAGCAGCAAGGGACATGGAGACATTCCCTGAACCAACAGGTTGTGGCCTAACTTGGGACAGCAACTCTGCCACCCCAGTTAGAAGATCACGCTGGACTACATCGGGGCAGCCACACTGGATGTGGTGGCCGCAACTTGCCGAGTTTGCAGTGGGAGAAGCTGACCTGCCCCGGCCAGTAGTGTGGCATCAGAGCGGGTGTTTTAGTGCGGCGGGGGGGCCATCGTTACCCCAAGGAGGAACGCCGCTTGTCCACGGGGAAATGTTGAAACGACTGACCTTTGTCAAGATGAATTAAGGCATGGATCAGCCAGGATTTCCACACACCCAAATGCCTTGGCGTCAGTCTGGGTGCAAATACCTGCCATCAGCCACTATTCTGATGCGCACTACGCCTGATACACACATCTGCTGTAGTTTTCTCATTCTGCCTACCACCGCTTTTACAGGACTGGTATTGCCACCCACCTCAACAACTATGTCTTTGTGCCAACTCCTATGTTGCTTCATTGCTGCTGCTGCTGTTGCTGTTTGCCGTGACATCTCACACTGTGTAATTGTGCCTCTCTGCGGCCCACCCCTGGTAATGTTTTGCACCTCCAAGAATGTCTTTGTGCCTCTCTCTGACCTCATGGCTGTTGCTAATGGTTATCACCCGCCACTCTCTGGTCATTGTGCCACTGGCCTGACACTCATGCTGCTGCCGCACCGTGACCTCGCTCTCAGTCATTGTGCAGATTTCCGTGGGACTGAACTACTATATGCTCACCTGCAGAATGTATTGTGCCACTCCTCTGACCTAATGCTGCTGCTGTGTACTCCTGTCGTTCTTGCCCTCCACCACTGTGTCATTGTGCCATGTCTGACCTCATTGCTGCTGCGTGGCTGCTGCCGTTGCCCTCCACACTGTGGCCTTACTCTGTTTTTGCCACCTCCAAGAATTTGTCATTGTGCCACTGTTGACTCATGCTGCTGATGTGGCTGCTGCCGTGCCTCAACACTGTGTTCATGTGCCCACTGTCTGACCTTATGCTGCTGCTGTTGCTCTGCCGTGCCCTCCCACACTGTGTCATTGTACCACTCTTTAGGCCTACTCCTTTTTTGCCCAGCTTCCAGAATTTGTCATTGTGCCACTGCCTGGACCTCATGCTAGCTGCCACCGTGACTCACACTGGTGTCATTGTTGCCACTCTTGCGGCCTGGTACTGTTTTCGCCATTTCCAGGAAATGTCATTGTGCCACTGTCTGACCTCATGCTGCTGTGGTGCCGCGTCAACTCCACACTCTGTCCCTAATGTTGACACCTGAGCTCTCAGTTTGTTTTTTTCCAGCTTTTGCTGCCTTGACTTATATCAGGCTACGAAAAATTCCTGCTTCAGTTTTTTGTCAGTTTTGCCCCCATTAAGTGCCCAGGGCATTTATAGTGGAAGCGATTCTAAGAGCTGGCGGCAGTCATGTGCGTGTCATAACTAAACACAAACATTGTATGAAGACCAAACCAGCTCCCTCTGCATATTTAAGCTTGGCACAAAGTATACAGCACCGTGCAGGCTCTGGGCCCAGCCTTGGAAATAGGCTGTTTTTTTAACGTGAATTCGTGCCGAAGTAATTCGGGGGGGACCGAAACGAATTTTGTCGGAAAATTCGGCGAAGTGACCGAACCGAATTTTTGAGAAATTCGCCCATCTCTAATTATAATCTGTGTCAGTTTGACACCGGCAGCAATCAGGGCAGCACACAGTGTGCCCAGATTGCTGGCTTGTTACACAGACAGTGCTGGGGCTACTCTAAGATTTAAGTTTGTTTTTTCCCATTGATTTAGCCATATGTGGGCTTATTTTTATGTATTTATTTTTCTTAGACAAGGATATTTTTAATCTACTATTTTTGGTGACTTAATTTTGTTTTTTTAATCACTACCTTTCAAAGCCATAAACTTTTTTAACGTTTAATAATGTTTTTGCAGGGAGGTCTTCGAGGTGGTTATAGCTAGGTGCTAATATCTTATGTGATCTCTATGGTTACTGAACATAAATACAAATAGTGTGGTATAGATAAAAATTCAATTTGGCATGATTTTGGGTTTTCATTTTTAGGAGCGTTCAGCATATGGTTTAGATTACAGCGCGAAACACATTCCTGCAATATTAAATTATATATAGCATTGTTTTAGAGTTATTTTACGTACACTATAAAAATAAAACGCTTTTTTCAAAAAATTGCATTGTTGCTACTCTTCTCTGAACATTAACTTATTTATTCTATGGACTCGTGAGAGGGCTTGTTTTTTATGAGCTGAAGTCTACTTTCTATTTTTCTTATTTTGAGGTACATATGACTTTTTCGGATTCTATTCTTTCGTGTATATCTCTTGTCAGTTCCCTGCCACTGTGCTCTAATCTTTAACTAGGCCTGTCCACATTAAGACAATATACTGATATTCTTTTCTTTTTAGCTATTCTTTTTTTAATTGTAGATTTTTTAATTCTGTTTTCTGTATATGATTATGGGGGCAGCCATCTTTTCTGAGATGCTTTAACATAATTTAGAGAGATGCATTACAGCAGCTACATGGAAATTAAAGAGAACCTGTCACATAGATTATGCCCCCCTTGCTGAGGGCAGCACAAGCTAGTGTCAGAACTGCTGTTTCCAGCGCTGTGTCCCTTATATTGTAAGATGCTGTAGTTTTAGAGCATTTAATGACTATCACTGCAAAAAGAAATTCTCAACTAAAATATAACCTTTAATAAATACCATTAAAATATATTCTATGAAAAATCCCCCATAATTAGTGCAAAAGAATCCCAAATGTCCATAAAAAAACAACAATAAACACTATAGAGGGAATATAGGCAAGAGAGGAAATAAATACTCTAGTGTTGCAACCCCTCTTATCCTGTCTCACAGCGGGGTCATTGCCCTGAAAAGAGCATCTCCACTCTAATGTATAGACTCCCTCACAAATACAAAGATATAACCAAAATAATTCATAATGTAGAAAATGAAAAAAAATCAAGAAAAAGTCCTGACGCATTTCCCATTAAATTGACAGTTCATCAGGGGACAAAGAAATATCCAAAACAAACAATATAAACAAGCACCAAAATGTATGATGACACATAAGTTGCTAATGATAAACAATGATAAGCAGTGATAGTTGTTTCTTCCTCTCAACGATATATATGTTTGTAGCAATTTGTTAGAGCATTTAATGCTCAAATGTTTTTCATGAGCAGGTGTTGGCCCCACCCACCAAAGGCTAGCCCCGCCCACCTGGCAGTTATTCTCATGTTTCTACCTATTCAAAGTTATAGGATAATCAGTTGTGGGTTGGCGGGGCTAGCCTTAGGTGGGCGGGGTATTGAAAAAACGGACTCTATTCATGACTTTTTTGGCTGAAAACTGCAGATTTGAGCACTAAATACTCGAAAACTGCAGTATCTTACAGAATAAGGGGCACAGCTCTGGAAACAGCATGTCTGTCACTAGCTTATGCTGTCCTCAGCAAGGGGGGCAAAAACTATGTGATAGGTTCGCTTTAAACCTTGTAAGCAAGAGCAGAGCCACTGACAACTATAGGCATGCTCTGTCACCTGGAAAGAAGTCAGTGAGCAAGGATGGGGGGACAGTTGATTTTGTGACCATCACCTAATATGAATGGTGGATTCTTTATTATCTACACATTAGTGTCACCTTTCAGTGTAATCCAGCCTGTGATGATACTAAGGAGACTGCTGAAAATTTTTCTTTACAGAACAGGAAGTATCAGACAATTATCAGGTTTAGTGACTAAAGTAAAAACTGATTTCAGGATTTAAAAAAAAATTGATAGTGATAGGAAAAATTAAAAAAAAATCAATAAAAAATTGTGTTTAACATAAAAAATAAGTTAAACAAGAGGACATTTTCTGATGGCACATTCCCCTTAAA